>MU827839.1:87164-139664 GCA_029204205.1 Desmophyllum pertusum | reverse complement strand
AAGAGGTGATCATAAACCAAACGGGAACAAGGATGGTTGTGGATGGAGAAGATTAAGATGGATTGCAAACGACGAACTTGAAAAAAATGGCCAATTTTTTCAAGATGCGCCATCCGTGACGTAGCTCCTTTAAAGCTCTTAAGAATTGTTTAAACCTGCCCAAACTACATCACAATAATCGAATAAGGGAAGAATCAACGCCGGATTTAAAAAGAGACAGACAGACAGACAGACAGACAGACAGACAGACAGACAGACAGACAGACAGACAGACAGACAAACAGGCAGACAACAACATCCACGAAACAATTCACTTACCCCATGGTATGTCCGTGTATCCTCCGAATACGTAAGTATATTTTTCTATGATTGTAACAGTATCTCTCTTTCCATTGCATCGACTGTGAAAGGTACTGGCAGCCCAGCCATGTAAGGAGGCACGGTAACATAGCAACCACTTGTAATTGCCAACAGCTGGCGCAAGAAACCCTTCGAGATGGCCGAGAAAAGATCCATTTTTCGACAGTATTGCTGAATTGATTGAAAGCTCTGGGGATAAATATTATCACAATCACATCAGTGAAGGTAATGATGTAACTGAGATGAGGAAAATATCCTTGAATATAGTCTCGAAAGAACGCAAATATTTTTCGCACGCACATTCACTTGAGTCGAGGAGGGAACAGGATCGTTCGTGTAACAAATGGCTACAACTATGGTTGTATCTTAAAAGGAAATCGTGAGGAAATATACCGTAACAACTTTGCAAACTTCACCTCGACAAACAAGGGCTTATCATCGTGTTTATTATACAAAAGAGCAGTCACTTAGCTTTTTTTATAGGAAACATGTATCTATAATCGAGACAATAAATCACTTGGAAAGATGGGAAAACACTCGAAAAACTAACTCGTGATTGACACAAAATTACCTCCTACAAAAATTACTCGCTCATCAGTATACTCGTCACATGACTTATGTACATGTACCTGTGCAATTATGTCCATCTCCAGTGAATTCAGGTTTACAGGTACAGTTAAATGATCCAACGGTATTGTTACACAAAGCATCCTTGCTGCAGTTGTGGTTATCTTGAGCGCACTCGTCGATATCTGAAACGAAGTTAAGAAACCTTTAGAACATTTAGTTATAGAAAATAGTAACATTTGGGATGCTAGCTGCTTTGGTGAATTGCCAGTTTTCAGTTTCAGTTTTGTATTATTAAACACTTTTTGCAAAAAAATAGGGAGAAATACTGGAACAATCCATTTACATAAGTAGAGTAGAAATTAAAAATTAAGAGAACAAATACAAAATATGTGAACAGCGACCCAGTGACCAAAGTAGCTTACTCTTTCGTGTTGGTCACTGCAACGTGTAGGTTAATATCAGCACTTGAACATCTAGGGTTTAAGGTAGAGGAGATGGTGGGGCAGGGAGGACTGGTGGCATTCTGACAACTTCCTCTCCTATATCGATCGATCATTTTAGGTATTTTGGCAGTTTGTGATTGCAGTATTCGATAACTGTTTTTCATAAAAAAAAGTGTTTGATATTTTCTTGTTCTTCTGTTTCTGTCATGCCGATGCATTCTTCAAAATACTATATACTAAAACAACTGCAAGACTTACCTTTCTCGCAATGTTCACCCTCGAATCCAGGAGTGCACAAACATCGATATCCTTTGTACGTAAAACCGGACTGACAGGTTGCGTTCTTTTGGCACAGTGGTTTCTTTCCACAGGCGTTCTGAAACAAGTAAACAGGAAATAATTACTTCAACCTATCCGTGCTAATTGATCAGAATCTAATTTCTCTTTATACAGGTGCTGCATACGTTGCGCGAATAGGTACTGTTTTTTCTTCAGTGTGAAAGAAATGCATGATGTTGTATGTAAACAAATATATGTCAATCACTATTACTAAGTATCTAATTTGTTAATGAAAGAAATGACGGCGAAAAGTTTAAAATCTTGATGTGTTCTTCACCTTCGCGCCGCGATAAAAGTAAGCGGTGTCAGTCGTCAGATCTCCATCATGTTCCAGATGAGTGGAATTATTTAACTCACATTCGTGTTGGTTTGCACTGTCTCGATAATTTTTAATATTAAGACTGACACAGTCGTCATCAAGATAGCAAAGGAGATCACACTGATCCAAGTCCTTGGCTTGCACGGTTTTAATCTTGTGGTTCCTCAAACGTCTTTTAGCTATGAAGTAGTAGGCTGGGAAGTACAGTTCACGATTTCGTTCTGAAATAAATTATATAAATGTTATTAAAGTAGAATCTGGGATAAAAAAAACCTTGGAACACTTGTTTTTCTAATGTGAAACGGGAAATATATAGTAATCTTCCTCTCCCTTTTTACAAAGTCTTTTTTCCGCTTATTTTGCAAATTGTTTTGCCTGGATAACATTGAAGACGAATACTCGCTCGTTCTTTGGTGAATCTTCACAACTCGTGAATAATTGAGAATGGTACGCGCTCACCAACCATGAAGTATAATATCTACATATTAACCCTTTCTGTGTTGTGCAAGCTTAATCCTGCTCATTCAGTGATTGTCATACATTGCATTTAATATTTGTTCTGAAAATTTGGTAATTCATCAAGGTAAATCCACTTTTTTGACGATTTTCTGTATTGTCATGACCTGTTTGCTTGAAAAAGCATTGATATTATCAGAATAAATTCGATGTCTATCACTCGGTCAGAGACTGCGCTTTAAAGAGCGCCTGTCCGTAAACATCGAGAAATACGAGAAATGACCGAAAATTTGAATGAATTCCCCTTCGCATTAACATGCGAAACTTTAAATTCGTCAATGTTTTTACGCGCGTGATGATTATTTTAATTTGTAAGCATGGTCTACATAATGCGAAGATTAAAAATGAAACGCTGTCGATGTGCCAATAAGGGCCTATTTACATGGAAAAATGTTGTCCCTGGTAGGAGGGTCCCCCCCCCCCCCCCCTCCCCCCGCCCGAGCCATCTTTTACCGAGCGTTAATATGAAAAAAGTTGCCCCTGCTGACCGAGCCACAACTTGGCCCTCTCGGGTTCGCGCATGCTTTATATGTCCCGACTTGTCCCTGGTAGGCGAGGCAAAAACAGCAAAGGTGTTTATATGGAAAATTTGGCTCGCCCCTCAGGGTAACCATACATTCAAAGCAAGTGTTTCCTCCACTCAGGATCACCTGCTCCCAAGCCAACTTTGCGATTTCTCGTGTAAATGGTTCGCTGCTATTTATAATGAAATGTATGGAAGTTCTCTCGCCCGGGGTGGCTCGGTATGAAAGACCCTCCTACCAGGGACAACTTTTCTCCACATAAACACAGTCCCTAGGTTTTGGAAAAACGGTAAATTAACACTGACAAATATTGCAAATCGACTTGTTCTTCCTTTATATTATATTCCATCAACATGCCAACATTTGTTCATTCTTGCAATTCAGTTAAGCATGGTCCGACATAATGCGATGGGAAATTAATTTCAAAGTACAATATTATTTTTATTTTCATTTCATAAGCATGTAAAAATAAACGATATAAACGAACGACGTTTCGGAGTCGTCATGACGCCATTTTCAAGTTCAAAATGATTAGAATAAACTGTCAGAAATATAATAGTTCCCTGAAGATTAACATAATAAATAATTATGCAATTTCACGCAAATATGAGTTTGGCTCGAACTGAGTCCGATTGGACATTAAGAGATGGTGTCAATTATCTAATTAGCAGCATTTCATGCACTAAACAATCGAACTTATTGTTACACTTGAGGACTGAAAAGTGTTTGTCAAGGTCTTTCGGGACAATACAGTGTTTGTCTCTATAGTGCTTGCCAATGGAAGATGACTGGTTCTTATGCTCAACCACGCGCTGGTGCAAGTGCCTGAGTGTATACCCTACATAACTTGCATCGCACAAGTCACATTGAAATTTATACACTACACGCTGCTGGTTTACAATAGGCGGTTTTTCTCTTGTACTTTGAGCTCCTGTTGGATCTTGTTGCTAACAAACACCGGTTGAATGACTGTGCGAGTCTTCTGGCTTAGGTCTTTGAGTTGTGTGCGTACTTTTTATTTCTAAGGTGATTCTTAATAAAGTTATTATTATTATTAACTCGGTCGATGTGCATACGTGTTTCAGTATTTTATTATAATTTTTGGAAAAGGTAACCCCATACTGTTCAATATTGTAAAACCACCCGTTAATAACCTCCATATTATTTTTCATCAACATCTATGATGCCAAAATTTGTTCATACTTTCACGCGTGTGATGAAAATGTTATATTTTGTTTTGCTTGATCTACATAATGAAAAAGAAAAATGAATTTCAGAGCACAACATTAAACAAACGAAAAAGGAATCAGTTTTAAGTGGCAAAAATTTCAGAAAGGTGGTCAATGTGCATACGTGTTTCATAATTGTATTCAGATAATTTGTTTTGGAAAAGAAACCTCGTATATCGCAAAATAAGTATGTTGGAATTGAAACAAGAACGTGTCCATTTTATTATTTTTTAGAAAATTCGAAGTTTAAAAAAGCTAGCTTGGAAGTGAAAGAAGAAACGTCCGAAAGATTTACACAGAGCGCAAGCTAAATATTGGATTCCTTTTCTATTTTTTTTCTGATACGGAAAATACGCCGTATCTTTCTTTAGGCGATAAATATAAACGTAAACACGCGGCGGCAGCCGTAAACACGGCTGCCACATATCCCTGTTTCTCCTTTATGTGTTCTGTAGGGAGGATAAAGGAAGGTTTGTATTGACTGGTGATTTTAAGAAGAAATTTGATGATGTCAATCTCTCCCGGGAATTACTAAAAAAGTTAAAGAAAAAACGCTAAAACGAAACCAATACTTAATCGAACAGGTATTAGTTTACGAACTAAAAAATTCAAGTGGGGAGGGATCGGATTGTTATCCAAAATTATCAATCGAAAGCGAATAAATATAGCTGTCGAACAAAATAATTGACCAAATAGACATATAAACTCAACTCACCCTCTGCAAGCGTTGGATGAGACATCATTGAGGTCAACGACACGAGCGCCAAGAACAAAGAAAAACTCATGCTTACAACAAAACGGATGCCTTCAGTTCTTACATCTCAAACACAAGTCAAGATAATGTTGGGTTAGCATCAGTGTTGGGTTGTTTAAGCAGCTCAGCTCGAGACAGCACAGACTAATAAAGGGTGGTATATTGTGAAGCCGCATTTAACATGACAGAATGACTCCTTTCGCTATTTATTATTAATAGACTTTCTGCTTTTTTTATGTAATATGGATGAGCGAATAAAACTTGAACACAGTCATCTTTAATATGGTTATCTTAAATTAACCAGGCGATCTGGGGCGGAGTCCAGCATTTCGCTCGTAGTTATTTTTGGCAGAGACTCATTCCGCCAAAAAAACTCGGCCAAACCGCTAGGAGAAGTACTAGGGAAGGGTGTTATTGTAACGGAGCATTCTCGTTGTAGAATTTTGAACAACAAAGGTTACTTGAAAATACGATTTAGCCTTCATAAAGGCCATGGTGAACGATGAAACATTGTTGCGGAAATAACGTTGCTCATAATGTTTCTTGGGTGAGCAAACGAGCGGAAGCAAAATTTTGATGAGAAAATAACCATTTTGTGCGTCTGGGACGCAAATTTTACCTCCACAACAAATTTTGTGTGCGCGGGCAAACAGCGAACCATTTTGCGAGACATTGAAATTCACAAATTTTTTCCGCAACAATAATGTTTCCTCGATCGTTTGCAGTACGATCTTAACTGACTGATTTGTTAAGCTGCAACGAAGCCAAGGTCCATGCTCTTTGGCGGTTTATTTATACGTCCGGTAGTTGTTAATGTCTTATATTAGGTAAATCGAGGATTTCAAAAGAATCGATCGCATCGGAAATACAGGCTTGTCGTTACACGTCAACCGTACGATTCTTTTAAGTGAACCTTGAATTCTGAGCTAAATTAGTTGATTTATTCAAATTCTACGCAGAAATTCTAGTCTTAGCCAACACGGCGGCGAATATCGTTGAGGTAAGTTCCTGCTGGCTTGAATAAAACGACCACCTATAGCTATTAAATTGATTACAAAATGTTCTCAGTAAGTCAGTAAAATAAAATGATTGCACAAGGCTAATAAGTTAACATTAACTTTATTATATTTGAATATCTCCAACAACACAACAAGTCTACAGAACAAAATTTTCGTATAAAGCTAAAGAAATTTGTACAATATTAATCATTACATTTCTAACTTTTTGAATGGTTCTAAGCACTACATTTATCAACTTGTGATCAAACATGTTACCTTTAAAGATTGTTTGTTGACCAAAAAGCAGACAAACTTTAATAGAAGCATTATATATAAAGAGAGTCCCCGTGCTCGGACGTACTATTTTGAAAAGGGGTTTCTCACTGGGATCGCTGCATCACTCTGGGGTATTTTGATGTGACTACTGCTTATAAATAGTTATTTATGTTGCCATGGCAACCGTGTTTTGCAGGCACTATATTATTTTAAACAATTATTTAGCAACTTTGCACTATTCGTTCATTTTATGGTATAGTATCATGAACAAAATTGGTAATATTAAGTAGACCCCCGCTATTTCGAACTCTCGTGTGAAACGAAATATTGTTCGAGATAGCTTGGTTTGAGATAGCGAGTGTGGTGTCAAATTTCATAATTTTCAACAAAAATGAACTATTATAGAAATCATCGACCCGTTAGTGCTAGCAGAGTCTCCTCTATGGGTCTTTTTATATAATATAATATATAACATCATAAATTAATTCAAGCGTCTTCCTTTACCAAAATGTATTAATATAATTTTATGCAACGTTAATTGTTTCCTGTAGCCATTCAGTCAACAGGGTGTTGACTTAGTCAACGTCTTGTTTATGCTACAGTTCGAGATCGTGGGTGATAATTTAGGCCATGGGAAGTCACAGTTTGTTCGAGCTATCGGGGGATTCGAGATAACCGAGTTCAATGGCAAATAACTGATAAATAGTAAGCACTGAAACCAATAAGGGAAACGAATTTTGGTTCGAGATAGCGGGGATCTACAGTACATGTATTTATTATATAGACACGAGTGTTTTACTGGAAAATAGACCACTCGTAAAATTCATACGAAACTACATCCGGGACCCGAGTGGCGTATTTTCCATATCCTCACTAGTGAGGATATCGATGACGTCATTTCCCGCTTTTGCATGGCTTTTTGTGCAAAGCTGCCAAACTCCGGTTGAAAAATAGCGAGCGATAGATTCGCGAAATTCACTGAAGCCGACATGAAATCGTTCACTGAGGAGTAGAAAAATATTAACACGAAGAAGAAAACTTCATATGACTTAAAATTATTCAAGGAGTTCCTTGCAAGTGAAGACGAAAGGAGAGAAATTCGGAAAGTCCAGCCACCGAGCTGCAAGAGTTCGCGATAAATAAAGTTTGTGCTTTTGTCGTTTGTCTATATAATAAAAAGAAAATTACACGGTGGCTTGAAGATATGAATGTTATTTTCTCGTGGTAAAAACAATATTTTACTCACTCGTTGCGCTCGTTCGTAAAATATTGTTTTTACCACTCGAAAATAAAATTCATATATTCGCGCCGCCGTGTAATATCCTCTATGTAGTACACGTACCTGCAAATAGGCATACAACCAATCCACGTATATATGTACAGCTCTATTATTAAATTATATATTTTATGAAATAAACAAGATATTACGAGCGCTCTGATATATTGGCTCAAACCCATTTACCTTAATCGCTTCGTGCTTTTTTTTTTTTTTTCATAAAAATAAAAAAATAATAACAAAGTTTTCCCTGTGTTTCCATAGAGTTTGTAACACTCGTGAAAGTTTGGTATAACTCGAAATTGATGTGTTACCATAACTATATGGAAACACGGAAAACGTTTTCTATTTGGTATATACAAAATTTACAGTAATCATAGCTCACAGAAACGTCTATGATACAGTAGTCGACTTGTCCCACGTCACTGACATAAAATCAACAAAACTGCACCGCTCGTCAAATGTTAACTACATGAAATTCAAATTAAATAGTGGAACCAAAACATTGAAAACGAAAAACAAAACATTTCACAAAATTATGAAAACCTAATACGATCCACGCTTTAATGGTGAATCGAAGTGTTCTATTTTGTACGTTTTATCGGAAATCCTCTTTGTGAGAAATAAAAAAAAAATCCATGAAGGCGGATCCAAGATGGCGAATCCAAGATGGCGAGTGCTCGGAAATCATGACGTGATCTACAAGAACGTCGGAATCCGTATGTGCGGACTTTCGCATGTAATAATATTTAAGCGAAAGCTTCCAATACTTAAATTTTATCTGGGAACATTTTGGCATGACATACCATTGTCCAGGGAACTTGATGTAATATATCAAACACGAGAGACAGGTATTGTACATGTTTCATCGGGATATTCAAATACTGGAAAGACAGCTGGAAATACAACGCGCAGAGGAATATCTTTGACGAAATTCGACGTATTTGGAAATAGGATGAAAAACTGTGTCGAGTGTTTGATGATATATTTTCAATCAAAAAGAAAAAACAACTATGGAGAAAAACGGAAAATAAATTACAATTGTATCCACCGGGTATAAAAAAACACCGACACGGTTTATAATAGGACCTTTGCATAATACGGTCACATGACCATGTCAATCATAAAAATAGGTGGTAGTAGACCGGTGTTGCTTAAGCGTAAGATTTTATGGTAGTTTGAAAGTTCGACAAATTTAAAGGATTTGTATGCTGGATGGCAAGCCTTGCCATTCAACATAAAACAAATCCTTTAAATTTGGGTAAAACGTAACGGCCTGTCAAAACTTGGTTTCCATGGAAACATCAAGTCACGTGATCAACAAATTGACACACCAAAATGTTCCCAGATAATTTTTAGGAAAAGTCATAAAGTTTGGCTATGATCGCTTGAATGCTCTTTAAGTACGATACATTTGAAATCAGCGCGGGCACTTTCTGTCCCCTCCCCCCCCCCCCCCCCCCCCCACCCCAAGGCAGAATAGGGTTAATGAAAATGTTTAACTTTATTACAATTAATTTTAAATTTTAGCATTTGTTTGATTGATTTTTATTACTTTTGAGTCAGTTTAGTGCTTTTTCTACGCGACGGGAGAGTCAAGAAATCTAAGAGAGTGGATCCAATATAACGACTAATTGCCGCGTAATAATTACGCCATTATGTTACATATCTCAATAAATAATAATGATTATAATAATAATTGAAGTTATTGAAGTTAAGGAAATTGTTTTGGACGTACCATTACCATGAGTTTCATTTCCGTACCTGTACAATACTCTTATAGTTAGGGGAGGGGGGACAGCTAGTCGCAAAGTAAAAGACACCACAAATAGCCCAATCTGAAAACAAAATTGATTTCTCTCTTCGAAAAGCTTGAATTTTACCTTCATAAGACATATTCAAACTTTCATCAGTAATAATGTTCAGCAAATTATTTTCTAAAATACGTTCTGCGCATAATATTTTATAATAAATATCAATAATAAAATGTCGAGTTGGTAGTTGAAGCAAGATAAAACACCTCCACCTCATCAGGAGTGAAACGTAAACTGCCAGCCAGGATTGTTTTCTTGTCTTGTATTCCATTTGGAACAGAGTAGGAGTAGCCACACCTTGCATATGAATTTATATTACCATTTGCATCATCCGCAATGTAGATATCGTGACCTAAACCAAATGTTGGACCATAACTTGATTTCGTATAAATTGCAGATGATTCGCGAGTTATCATACTCTTAAATGGCTTCAGTCCTTCTTTATTGCGGAGAGAATAGATGAAAGCCTTGTCGGTTTTGCGAAATCTAGTGGGGCTATCGGGAGTGGAATCTGAAGAACAAGAAAATAAAACCGAATTAATATGAAGCGAAGTGTCAACATTTTTGTTTTAATTACTACGCCTTTTAATAACACGCAAAGTAGAAAACCCAACTAATGATTGCGTTTTCGTCAATGATAATAGTCCATTTCACAGTTGTGTGGTTAGAATCCAGGCCTTTGAACAGATCGAGTGAGGCTGGAGGTGACGTTGTTGCGATACAAACCTTCCTTCTTTTCAAATGTAATTATCTGAAGGACAAGGAAATAAAACCAAATAAAGTGAAGTGTGGGCATTTTGTTTTGTTTTTATTACTACGCCTTTCAACGTGCGAAATCTGAAGTAGAAAACATAGCTATAACAATTGCCTTTTCTTTGCCGCCACCAGCATAATTACAACGACAACCAAACAGACCTGAAAACTGGATCGAAAATGGATCGAAATCCACCTATCTGAACTCACGACGTGACTTTTTGAAACTGTTTCCTGAGACGTCGAGCCGCTAAGATGATTTACGGCAGCGAAAAACGAAACTGTTGATTGAGCAGAGTTCGTAAGCTATTGAAAGACGCAGTAAAGATCTCAAAAAAGGTACCTCCCCAGTCCCTTCTGTTATTACGGAGGAAAAACTGTGATAATTAAGACTTTTTAGTGCTGACTTTGTGACTATATGAATGAAAGGAAAACAGTAATTTTTGCTCAATAACAAAAACAGTTAAGGCGAATTCTAATAGACAGAAGAATATATATTAAATTTGCTACAAAAATGGCTAGGCTCCATTTGCATTGGACACCATATAATTTGTATTTTATTTTGTACAAGTACATTTTTAAATGTACTTTGTAACAGCTTAACAAAGCTGATACAAAACTCTTTTATTGCTTCAAAGGCTAGATTATGGGAAGTTTCCCTTATTTCATCAGATTCTAAGTACCGACACGTCTTCCAGAACTGTAGATAAAGCTGGGGGAAAATAAGACTTCTCGAACCATGCAATTACGACTTTTGTCAAAACTAAATTCTCGAATCTGATGGTTAATCGCCGATGGTAGGTAATAGACCCTTCTCCAAAATGGCGGCCACAAATTCATATTAAACTGAGAAGAAAATCAATACCAGTTCCTGAAAGACGACCTCTTATTTGGTAATAGTACTAAGTTTCGTTAGGTTAGGTTCTACCTGAATCGAGAAAACGGAAGTTGAAAACTGGAAAATTTAGAGACGTTTGTATGACTGGGGATATACGCCACCCCCGGCAACACCGGAAGCGAAAATGTAAGAAGAGCGGTCGAGGAACTGGACTAAGCACTGATCAGGATAATTTTCGCGTGAATCATGTGTAATTGCACAACAATCGTCATTTATGTGCGCTGTATCAATCAATCACTTTATTTCAACACGATAAATCAATCAGCAGAGCTGGTGGGGTCGTGCACTTAATTTAGTCAATTACAGAATACAGAAATGCTATAATTAAACCTTAAAATGTATATAAAAACCTTAAAATCTCTAAACTATATACTTCATTTATCTATATTTACATTATATGCATGCTTTATTGAATTTCGGAGTTTAACTTATTAATAATATTCATAATATTCATAATATTCATAACTGTGATCTTTATGTATTGGAACAATGGTGTTTTTTTTTTTCAACAAAACGTTTAAAACCAAAGGTTATTTTTGTCCTCAAACTCTGTTACAGTTATACAGTCGAACCTCCACTAACGGCCACCTCTCTACAACGGCCAGGATTTTCGTCCCAACCGCACACCGATACATACTTTACTCTAATTCTAACCTCCCTAAAACGGCCAGTCATTTCGGCCCCAAGGTGGTCGTTGTAGAGAGATGCAACTGTAATTAAATTTTATGTTGCAGTTATGATTAATTGGTAACAGGACCTCACGTCCACTTCTGCCTGTTATAGGGACCTTTAGCAATCACGATGGCGACGGACAACGAGGTCGTAATGAAATAATGCGTTTAATTAGTAGTGCAATTTATCTGCACGCGTGCTTTTTGCATTTGGTACATTTCTTAACCGTCCTCTGCAAAACAACAACGTGAAATGACCAAGTTCACGGTATTATGGAAAACGCGAACACACGACGGTGAATTTTCCTTTCTCCATCTGGAAATGAACTCTGTCTCGACGAAGTCAGCTCCTGGACAGTTCAGCCACATTGGACAAATTGAACGCGTTTGAAAAAAATCACGTAATATAGTTTATAGGAATGTAAATTCACTTTTTAAATGACGTTGTCCATGGCGTTGCCGTCGTGGTTTGCTGACGGTAATTAATCACATGCACAAATCTGTCAATCACTCGTATTTGCTACGGGACTGAATTGGAATCCATGCGGTCCTATTGCCTGAACTATTTCTCATAGCTTCAAAAAAAACAAAATAACAGATGCAGAGACATATAGACAGACAGACAGACAGACAGACAGACAGACAGACAGACAGACAAAAGCAACAGCCACGAAACAATTCATTTACCCCATGGTATATCCGTGTATCCTCCGAATACGTAAGGGTCTCTTTCTATGATTGTAACAGTATCTCTCTTTCCATCGCATAGGCTGTGAAAGGTACTGGCAGCCCAGCCATGTAAGGAAGCGCGGTAACATAGCAACCACTTAGAATCACTGCCAATAACAGGCGCAAGGAATCGTTGTAGATGGGCGAGAAAAGATCCATTTTTCGATAATATCGTTGATTTTATTGAAGGCCCTGGAAGTAAATATTATCATAATTACGTAAACAAAATGGCTGCCGGCATATATGGCGATCTTTTTTTACGTAAGGCGTGTGTTTCCGATGAGCTTAGATTGTATCTTAAACGGAAATATACATGTAACTGCAGCAACTTTGCAAACTTCACCTAGACAAACAAGGGCTTATCATTGTGCAGGTTATATAAAAAATTTGCAAGAGCAGTCACCGGTTTTTCAAGACAAATATTTCTATAATGGTTTATCGAGGGGATAAATCACTTGGAAAGATGAAAGAACGCTCGAAAAACTGAATCATGCTTGACACAAAATTACCATAACTCATTCTTCATATTGGTCACACGATTTGTGTACATGTACCTGTGCAGTTGTGTCCATCTCCAGTGAATCCGGGTTTACATGTGGCAGTTAAATGATCCCACGGTATTGTTACAGAAAGCATACTTGCTGCAGTTGTGGTTATCTTGAGCGCACTCGTCGATATCTGAAAGGAAGTTAACAGATTGCTAGAACTTGTAATCATAGGAAATAGTAAAATTTGGGATGTTAGCTGCCTTGGCGAATAACGCCGGAACTCAAACACCCAATTGGCCGAATATTGAAACGAAGTCTAATTTTAAAAAAGCCGTGGTTTAAGATAATTTAATGGGTCTAAATCTACTTTTAAGCAGGTCAATCTTAGTAGCTAATTGCGGCGTTTTTTAGTCTGCGTGTTTACTGTAAATTATGTTAACACCTTGAGGTTTGGCCATAGGCTACGGTTTTTGTTAAGCCCTGTCTAAAACTTGTTTAGAATATTCGACCCCTTGGGTTTAGGGTAAAAAACAAGGAGGGGCTGGTCGAGGATGCCATTCTGATGACTTCTCTCCATAATATTCTGTCAAACTCTATCGCAGCAAGGTCCTAAGCTAAACTCCACAATGTGAAATCAAAAACGAAATACAGATACTATCATTAGCATTGGCACAAACCATTAAAGGGCATGTAAACCCCAAAATACAAGTTTTTCTTACTAGACGGAAAAAGTGTCAGTAAATACGATTTCAGCGTTTATTTTACCTCAATTCGAAGTTTTTAAGGGTCAAAAACGACATTTTTGACCAAAAACTCACTTCCGGTGAAGACAATAGCGAGCCCTCGTGACGTAAGCGGGGAACACAAACATTGCGCAACAGAAGATTCTGTAAGGAGTAATATGGCGACCAGGAGGAGCAGTTCAGTTTGTAGGAAGTTTTATCGGAGGAAAGCTATTCTAACGGGTTAAATTTATATGATAGTGATGGAGGCAACATTTTGGAACGTTGGGGCCTTGTCTGTATCGATTTGAAGGCACGCAGTGTTGGGCAAAACGTGTCAGAGAAGGCAGCGAGCTATACAGAGTGAAAGTGAGACAAATCGGCGTCGGAAACACTGCCTGGTATTGTTTCATTTTGTGATTTATTTCATCGGCCAAGTATAGCAAAAAGTAGAAGTTGAAAGGCCAGAGCTTAGCTGCATCACTCAGCATCCAGGATTTCGATCAAACTGCCTTGGTGTGTGAGTGCTCGAGACAGCGTATATTACGTGTACCGACAGCAGTACAGCTGCCTAGCCGCACGGCGCAAAATAATCTTACTGTTCATGAGTAGGTGATTTGTTGTCACTGTCATACTACCAAGATAACATTGAATTGCAGCAGCTACGTTGCAGAATACCCTTTAGTATTGACCGTTTCTTCGGATGCGGTAGTTTCTCTTGTGGGCTCAAACCCGGAAGGATATGAGATAACTATAATAGGCTTTCTCGTGTTCTCTCAGTGCATGTAATTGAAAATAAATTAAACATGTTCCTCAACGGGATTAAGTTATACGTTACATTTACTAACGTTTTCCTATAAACTGAATATTTACCTACTCTAATTGATCTCCAACTTGTGAAGAGCTCGTGTCTACTTTTCCGACGCGGCCTTTTATCAGCAGAACTATCAGACACTTCCGGTTCTACGTTCTACATAGGTTGCTATTATAATACGCACGTTTGACGATTTCGTTCCTCTGGCGACTGCACTGTCGGTACAGCACCACCAAGTAATTGCTTGTGCTTCTTAAGAACCATTTCTGATATGTGAAATTTCTCGTAGCGGTCATTGAGGGAGGAGAAAAATGACTGAAAGATTCTGAAGCTTACCGAGTGCTCGGAAGGTTCAGCGAAATCGGTTATTTTAACTTGGACGAAGTTAACCATTGTTGCCTCAAATTTGGAGCTTTAGGAAATTTTTACATGACATGCCCCATTTTGTTGGATTAGTTACTACAAAACTGACCACACAACATCTAAAAATGAATGAATTTCGCCTGAAAGCAAGTAAACATGTGCGCATTTCATAAGGCTTTTCCGCTTCCGGTCACAAGAAGGTCCACCCGTGACGTCACGGACAAGATGGCGTAATTCAAGATGGCGGCTTTTTCGAAATTTGGGGCAGCTTTTTCCACGTGAAAACGCGCTCGAAGAGAAAAATAATTACAGATCTGGACTACTTGATGAACGTACTAAACAGCTATATGACCAGAAAAAATATCATTTTTGGGTTTACATGCCCTTTAACCCATTGTACCTCCAAATGGCGGATGCAAAAGTTAAAATTAACCATATTTAGACCGGGGAGGGGAGAATCTGGGCGGGCGTTATTCAACTGCTTATATGACAATTGCGTCATAACATTGTCAAAGCAGCCACGGATCCTCGAGATTCTATTAAGCGGCCACCCCCTATTAAGCGGCCAGTTATCAAAGTCCCAAACTATTGTCAGTATAATACTGTAAATGAAACCCTTGTTAAGCGACCACCACTATTAAGCGGCCACGGGCACCTTTTGTCCGTCCCAATGAATGTTCTCATATTGTTTTACCCCTATGAAGAGGCCACCAATAATTTAATACACGTAGTTTGGCCTTGTTTTGAAAAAGCTGATGACAGATAAGAGTCCGAAATAGAAGGTGACGACTGATAAAAACATTCAAACACATGTTTATTGTCCTCTTGATGTGATTCCGTTGTTACTAATCTTTTTATTTTCTACCAGACCTTATGCTAATTTATGACGAGCCCGTATTAAGCGACCAACCCCTATTTAGCGGCCTCTTTCCATTTCTCACCGATGGTGGCCGCTTAATAGAGGTTTGACAGTATAAACGCAATTAACATTTTTTCATAAAGGTAATTTATGTTTTCTTGTTTTTCCGTTTCTGTCATGGCGACTTACCTTTCTCGCAATATTCACTCTCGAACCCAGGAGTGCACGAACATCGATATCCTTTGTCTGTAAAACCTGACTGACAGGTTGCGTTGTTCTGGCACAATGATTTCTTTCCACAGGCGTTCTGAAACAAGGACATATGAAATAATTACTTTAACCCGTCAGCGCTAACTGTGATCTGCATCTAATTGCTCCTCCAAATATCAACACAAAGTCAAACAAACAGGTTGTGAGAATATATATTAATATATTTTTTTTTTGTGAGAATATAGAAATGATCACCAGGGAGATTTGTATATTCAGACCTGGCATATTTGGTCTATTGCGGGGGCATTCCCTCTGTAACTTCAAGAGTATTAACGCTACGATTATGAAACTTGGATGGTATATAGTACATCTAAAATATTATATCAGTGCTAGGTAATAAACAGATATTGACGTCATTTGACGTGGGTATTAGATCACGATTTCTAAACAACAGCCACTTGGATCGAATTCGATGAAGTCATTTGCTGTAATTATTACGTCCAAACCAAACAGTGACTATCTTATCTTGTAGAGCAAGCTCAGGGCTATCTACATGTACTGAAGGCGAGATACATTCAGTAGTTTTTATAATAATGAAAACTCAAGAGAGGTGTTTCCATCCCCCCCCCCCCCACCCCCCCCCCTCCTTCGTGAGGGTATGACTTTGGATGTATGTGCGAGGGTTAAAAGAAAAATGAACAAAAGAAATGAAATGGCAGCGACATGTTTATTTATAACTTTGATGTGTTCTTACCTTTGCACCGCGATAAAAGTAAACGGTGTCAGTCGTCAGGTCTCCATCATGTTCCAGATGAGTGGAATTATTTAACTCACATTCGTGTTGGTTTGCACTGTCTCGATCTTTTTTAATATTCAGACTGACACAGTCGTCATCAAGATAGCAAAGGAGATCACACTGGTCCATGTCCTTGCCTTGCACGGTTTTTATCTTGTGGTTCATCAAACGTCTCTCAGCTATGAAGTAGTAGGCTGGGAAGTACAGTTCACGATTTCGTTCTTAAAAAAAATATATACATGTTATTGAACTGCAATCAGGACATATTTTTGTCCTCTATTTTGCAATCTTCTTTGGCTGGACGAATACTCGCTCGCTCGCTTGTGAATCTTCACAAATCGTGAATAAAAATAAAATGGTACGAGCTCAACAAGAAGTAGTCTTTGTATATTAAAGGGTCCCTCTCAACCAAGGTGCTTTGCGCTCCAGTATTATTATGGCGGCCATTTTCGGGTGCCGCGAAAATGGCGGCTTGAAGTTAAAAACTACTTTTTGCAGGATCCTGGCCTTGTTCTCGCCACAAAAAGCAGTTAGACGACCCAAGTTAGCACAATTTCGAAAGTATGGCATACATTAGCGGTCATTAGCCCCACGAGAGATCGAGTTCCCGGGATGAAAACAATAACACGCGACCGCAAAGCACACTGGTTGAGAGGGACCCTTTAATCCTTTCAATTTCAAGCTCGAGGATATGAATTCTTCTTACTGACTGTCATACATTGCACATCAGGGTAAATCACTGTTTTGCTGTATTTTCATGACTTGTCTGCTTGATAATGTATTGATATTGTAAGAATAAATGATATGTTTATTACTCTTGTGACACTTAAGATAATTAAAGAGACTGGGTTTTTCAAGAGCCACCCGTTAGTAAAATACCGATAAATCCGAGACAAGACCGAAAATTGATATTTTATTTATTTCGCCAAAAATATCCTTTTGATGAGTTATTTTCAAGAGTTCAATCCTGATTTTTTTTCCAGGCTTTCTTTTAACAACTGCGTAAGTTGTTACATTCACTGCAAGGATCATTCATTTATTCATTATTTTCAAAAGTTCCAGCGATTTTACATCCTTGAGAAATCTAGCAAATCTATCAACTAATCGAGCCGGAGGACGAACTTCTTACGGGTAGAATTGACGTAAAATAGAGCATTTTCAAATGCCATTACAGAAAGACGAAAACTTGCCATGGTTTCATTTCTACATACGTCATTATCTACCCTAATAGATCATTCGTTAGTGCATTTTATTATGTTGAAGTAAATAATTTTTGTTTACTTCTTAGCCGTTTAAAAAAATATAACTACCCAGTTTTAATTTACCCACGAGATCAGGCTATGCTTTTTTTTTTCGGACAACTGAGAAAAAATTTATATTCTCGCCGACATCGTTTACGGCGCCTTAACCCTTTCAATCCCAGAGTCAAACATTGAGTCAATATAAATGTTGTGTCTGGAGGAAACCCTAGCGAGTGACCATTCAAATGAAAGCTATTGAGCAATACTTTCATGTGGTACTGTTTGTTTTTGACAATTTTGCAAAACGAATTTCAATATTTTTTCCTCAGTTTTGAACTTAACACTCTTGGGAGTGAAAGGGTTTTAAAAACAATAATTTGAATCATAACCTCGAAATTGGTCTTGATTATTTATGGATATTCCTCGAAGCATCCGCGAGGTCAATTATACATGAGTATAATATATTTTACTGTTTCAACATATTATTTATAAACTTCTCTTTTGAATTTGTGGTAAAACAGTCATCACTGATCATTTTTACTTCAACACTGTGCTGTGGAAAATATTAAGGTTTTTATCGCATATTTTCCTTCCTACGTATTTTATTTTAAATCGCGTGGTAAATTTGCAAAAAATCGTGTATAAAGACCGAATTAATGCATAATGAAAATGTTTTCTATATACAAATGGGTTTTCGACGAACGTTTAATTAACACTGACCGCATTTTAATAACTTCGACCATATTATAACCATTAACATGCCAAAATGTGTTGGGACGTTTTAAACATTTTTAAGGATCACTTACATAATGCGAAGGAAAATGAATTTCAAGGTACAATATTAAATAGAAATTGGAAACACGGTCCACGTGCATGCGTGTTTCATGATGGTATTTTGAAAACGGTAACATACGCTGACTAATATTCAATACAATTCCAGCTTTTTAAATTAACTTCTCCATATTATTTTCTATCGACATGCCAAAAGTTTGTTCATACTTTCACGCGCGTGATGAAAATGTTTCAATTTTTTTAGCATGATATACATAATGCGAAGGAAAATGAATTTCAAAACACAACATTAAACAAACAAACAAAAAAGGAATCTTGTAATTGCAAAAAATGATAGAAACGCGGTCGATGCACATACGTGTTTCATAATTGTATTCAGATAATAAATTTTGGAAAGGAAACCTCGCATCACAAAATGTCTCCATTTTATTATTTAAAACAAACTATATGCTTGAAAAAACTTGAAAATGAACGAAACGTCCGAAAGATTCATACAAAGCAGGAGCAAAGTATTACATTCCTTTTCTATTATGTTTTATGATATGGCAAATTCACCATCATCTTTATTTATATGCGATAGACAAGTAGTCACAGCTTTTACAGATCGATGTTTCTCCGAAATTTGATGATATCAATCTCTAGGCTCCTGGGAATTACTGTGAGAGGTAAAGAACGAACGCTAAAAAGAAAGCAATACTTACTCGAACAAATTAGGCCCTCCACAGACCTGAGAGATAGTTGTCGATCATAAAAAAGTTGTCGATGACAAAAAAGCCAGTGTGTAAAGCTAGTTGTCGATAACTAAGGCCCTTAGTTTATCGATAACTAGCTTCACACACTGGCTTTTTTTTGTTATTGACAACTTTTTATGATTGACAACTAAATAGTTGTCGACAACTATCTCTCTAGTCTGTGGAGGCCCTTAGGTATTAATTTCCGAACTAAAAACGTTCAAGTAGTGAGAAAATACTATCCTAAAATATCAATCATTGATATTTTATTCGCCTTCAAAGTCGAAAGCAAATAAATAGCTATCGAACAGAATAATTGAACAAAATAGGCATATTAATTAAAAACAAAAATATATGTCCAACTTACCCTCCGCGAGCGTTGGATAAGACATAATTGAAGTCAAAGATACGAAGGTCAATAACAAAGTACAACTCATGCTTGTAACAAAACGGATGCTTCCAGTTCTTATCTCAAAGAAAAATCAAGATAATGTCGGGTTAGCGCCAGATATGTGTATTGAAGCAGCAGCTGAAGACAAGTCACCCACTAATAAAGGGTGGCATACTGTGAAGCTGCATTCAACAAAATTTGTAGCTGTCAGACGTAACCAATAATTAACAATTATTGGACGACGTTGAGCAAAATATCGTGATTTGTCAGTGGCGAGCACATCAATTATTTGCCGAAGCTGAAGGCTGAGGCAAATAATTGATCTGCGAGAGTAGACCATTATTCGTAAGCAGTTATTTGCAAGTCACGTGGTGGGCATTCGGCCAATGAAAAGAAAGGAACAAATGAATCGAATGATAAAGGCTATTGCTGCACATGACAGGATGACTCCCTGTTGTTTATTATTAACAGACTTCCTGCATTAATTGAGTTTTATCATTGAGCGCATAGAACATCTTCCTATATAATTAACCGGGTGACCTGGGAACGAAACCCGGTCCGTAACTCGCTCATAGTTATTTTTGGAAGTGACTCACACCGCCTAAAACTTGGCCAAACCACTAGGAGCAGTACTAGGGCAACGTGTTATTGTAGAGCTGCTATCCGTTTATTTACGGGGTGTTCTAATCGTATAATTTGTACAACAAGCATTTCAATAGGCCATTTCCGAGTTGCCTTTTGCCTCTGTTTCAAAACGAGTCCTGGAGCACAACCTTTGTTATGGAAATTAGTTTTACCTGCACGTTTATTGCCTTGCAAATCAAAATCAATATAATGTCTTATGTAACGCAACGTAAATACCGTTTTGTCTTTACTAAAATTATAGTCACAGCCAACACGATGAATATGGTTGAGGTAAGTTCCCGCTTGCTTGAATATGAAACGATGGTTAAATCTATTTAAGGTTACTCCATCGAAATAGAAGTTACACTGGGAAGTTTCTGAAACTTTCCCTAGTTGAACATATTTATGTAATATTTCAAAATATTGAATAAAAAGAATAGGTCACCAGCCCCGCGAAAGAGATATAATCGACTAAAAATACCTCCTAATTCCTTACAAAATCAACCAAAAACACGTATTTTTTCACGTTTCCAGTGATTATTAATTTTTCTGCACTGAGAATTGGTCTATACTCCTTGTATAGAAAGAAGATGATTACTAGACTTAAATGTGCGAAAAAAAATGATAGGTCACCACGCTTGTTTACGAGAAAACGATGATTTACCTCTCTGGTGAGCATTGCCACAAAGAAAAAGCCGCCATGTTTTTAATGTGCGCGCGCTAATTACGCGCGAAGTTATGCGCAGAAAGGATGCGCAGTGCAATACTAAGGAATGACCTTAATTCAGTAATTACAAATTTTCTCAACGAATCAGTAAAATAAAATGATTGCACAAGTCTGATAAGTTAACTTAACTTTATTATATATCCTTGAATATCTCAACTACACAACAATTTCACAGAACACAATGATGCTAAGGAAAAATATATACAGTTGTTACATTACTAACTTTCTGATTGGTTCAAAGCACAAATTTTATCAACTTGTGATCATATATGTCATGTTTAAATAATTTATGTCAACCAGAACGCCGGGGAAAACCTTGAATCGAATGAAAATGGTAAAACATATATTTCACTAAGATAAATATATTAAATAATAAATGCATTTTTAAAAAGTGCACTCAAATGCTCAAAAATGAGCCAGCAAATATATTTTGAAAGGTAACTAAAATCATTTAAATTTAAAAGTATCAAATAAAATGTTCCAAATAGCCCCACTAAGTAATACACCGTGAAGTTTGATACGTAAAATGTAATTGAAAACTCCGTAAATGCACAACAGTATGAAAAACAATTTACGGGAAGATCCGAAAAGCGACGCAATTTAAACGGCCTTCTATCAAAGTCCCAATATCAGTATAATACTGTGATACTGTATATGTGGTGAAGTCGTATTTTGGCGCGAAAGTCTCACTTTTTCTTTAACAATGCCCTTGTGCTTTGTACACTTGCGTAAAATAAAGTATCAGCAGTGAACGTAAATGTCCAGTTCCTTATATGGAATGCGCCTGCAATGCATCATAGTAGTTGTATTTAAAATGGTGGAGGTTGAAAGTCATTCGAGTGTACTTTCTGCAAATTATTTGTCTCAGACCTCCTTTCACTCTGATGATACTTCTAGAATTGACCTGAATACAGTTCTTGTAGACAGTGGGCATTTTGAATTTGTAATGTTGAATACAACTGCCATGATGAACTGCATGCGCATTTCATAGAGGGAACTGGGCACTAAGGTCGCGTGAACTGTCAATATGTTGCTGTCAATTACTAAGTAGGGACTTTCAGCAACCACCACGACGGCGGCGTCATGGAAAATGTCACTTAAAAGTGAATTTACGTTCCTAAAAACTATTTCGCGATTATTTCAACACGTTCAATTTGTCTAATGTGGCCGAACTGTCCACGGAGCTGAATTAGTAGGGACGTGAGTTCAAGTTCAGATATAGAAAGGGAAATTCACCGTCGTGTGTTGATGTTCTCTATAATACTGTGAATTTGGTCATTTGACGCTGTTGTTTTGCAGAAGACGGCTTAGAAATGTGCCAAAAAGTAAAACACACGTTCAGAGCCATTGTACTGCTGATTAGCTGGTGAATTAAATCTATTGTTTTTTGACGTTCTCGTTGCCGTCTCTGTCTTAGTTGCTTTAAAAGGTCCCTAATATAGCTATGAATACGGCAACAGTAAGATATAACACTGTCTCGGCAAAGATTAAAAACAGCTCGGAATATCCAGCGCTCGAGTCATACATACATGTACAAACCGTACACCTCAGCGCATGTCTTAGCCAGTCCGTTATCATGCTCACTGCAGTCTGCTAAGTCCTCAGCAAACCAGACTTGGAATTCCTGGTCAGTTGTCACGGGCAACGGAGCAGAGAAATCATCAAAGATGAGATCTGGCGAATCGGGTGTAGCCCATGGCAACTTGTAGAAATATTTTACACAACCCCCTCCTCCAATCAAGTACTCGCTTTTTGGTAGAAGACGATTTTTGCTGGAATCTGTGATGAGTGTCCCCATGGGATGCGAAGAGATGACCTGCCACTTACAGCCCCACCTGGCATTATAGTTGGGGTTATGTTTGTCACATGCCACGTGGCCGTACAAGTATGTTAATTTGAAGGTTATGATGCTACCAGGAGTGGGAATCTTGAAGAGTCCATAATTGTTACCTCTGGCTCCAAAGCAAACTGTAGATGGCGTCATCTGAATCCAGTTTTCTAGAATTATACCAACACAAACGTTCGTTTATTTTAATTACATTAAATTATACAACTACTTCCGTAGATGACAAATTCGTTATATAGGCGAATAGCCTATAGAAAACGCATTGTCAGCAGCTGATTGGCTGAAAGTCGAAACCCAAATTTGTGTTTTTTTAAGATAAGTTTTCAGAGAGATTTTCACTTTTTACGAAAGGTTTCTTCCAACATCTTTACAGGTTTTGCATCCTTATATTTTTTGATTTTATTCATATGAAATTTGGAGATTTTCTGACCTTTCTGAACAATCTCGAAATCCAAGATGGCGGATCCAAGATGGCTGATTTTTAAAAGTATGACGTCATTTTGACGTGATATGAAGTCATAATTGACACGTAACTCTCACTAAAATAAACATTTATGGATGCTTTACTGACAAACCATATAAGTTTCATTTTCATAGCGTCAAAACTTGTAGAGATACATAGGAGGGAGGGGCACCTTCTGCCTTTCTGCCCTCCCCCAGAATAGTGTGAAATCAATCAAATATGATTTATATTCTAAACAAATTTGTTCTTTATTTTTAAGGAGCTACGTCACAGACGGAGCATCTTGAAATATTTGAGACAAAGGCGGTGATCCAGATAATCAGCTTAGGCCCAACTACGTCGCATTTCAGTCGTGTCGAATGAAACCAGCCCAACGCGCTGACATCAACCCAATACCCACACAAATAGCAAAGTAAAACACGTTGCTTCCATAGTATATTTCAATGTAGTCGAATCATGTAATATCTGAGAGATTTCTGCGGCATGAATTACATGCGACAAGACTGAAATACATACACCTTATTCGATAGTTTAACATATACGTGTAATACGCGCGGATATTTTGCGAGTTGCAATGAGCAAAATGGCCGCGGGTATTATATGTTAGGGTGATTCCGTTGAATTGCATTGCGCATCCCTGCTGCGCATAATTTAATGCTTCATTAGCGAGCGCACGAGCGCTTGCACATATAAAACATTTCGGGATTTCTTTCAGACTCAGCTCGGTAGGGAAGTAAATGGTCGTTTTCTCCTAAACGAGCACGGCGACCCCCCTTTTTATTGCGTATATTTTAAGAAAATATGCCTCCATGATATATGTAAATTTTACAATCTGTTTTTAGGCGTTTCACTGGAAGTGTGCATTTGCGCGAATTGCCCTATTATTTCATTAGTTTCGTTTTTCGGCAATTTTAAGGCATTTCACTGTCACATTGTTTTGTTATCACAAGAATAATACTAATATTTCATTGCTTGTAATGACCGTTTTGGAAGTAATGGGTGCCTCTCGCCCAAGGCTACGTTTTTAATATTGCTGTCACAAGCTAGCAAAGTAGTTATACATTACAGCCCTCAGCGTGAAAACAAGCATGGTGAACTCCTATTTTTTTTAATTTTAATTTTATGTAATAGTTGTAATTTTAATTACAACTATTACATAAAAATTAAAATAACTGTGCAAAATAACTGTGCAAAGTTAAAAAAAAATTCATTATAGCTTCTTTTTCGATAGAATCAACTTAAACCATCGAATATAAGGGATAGATTTATTATTCAACTGCAACATTCCCCTGCTATTTTGCTATTTTCCATATTCGCTCTGTTCTTAACCGGTCAAACCAGGACACTACAGTGTAATACACTCTCGCAGTTTGCGTGCTCTCTTGATCATATATGGTGAAATGACGTAATAGTGGAATAATAACAGGTATAAATTGGGCCTTAGCTTGAATTCAACTTTGAAGTAGAAATATAAAATATATATAAAAACCATTGCAAGAGCAGTCACTTAGTTTGTTTTTCATATGCAACACATTTCTATAATGGTTATCTGGGCAATAAATCACTTGGAAAGATGGAAGAACATTCGATCGATAAACTGACTCGTGATTGACACAAAATTACCTCTCACAAAATTACTCGCTTTTCATACTCGCACTTGATTTATGTACATGTACCTGTGCAATTGTGTCCATCTCCAGTGAATCCGGGTTTACAAGTGCAGTTAAATGATCCCACGGAATTGTTACACAAAGCATTGTCCTTGTTGCAGTTGTGGATATCTTGAGCGCACTCGTCGATATCTGCAAGGAAGTTAATAACTTGTACAGATAGTAAACATTTGTTACGCTAGCTTTGCTGAATTTTTATTTTTTTATTTTTTATTTTTTTTACACACTATTTGCAAATAATAAAAAAAAGTAGAAATACAGGAAAAATTCATTTACATAAGTGGAGAAGAAAATATAAATCAAGAGAAAAAATATAAAACATGTGCACAATGACCAAAGTAGCTTACTCATTCAATGCCACGTGTAGGTTAATATCAGGACTCAAACACATTGGATTTAAGGTAAGGGAGATGGTCAGGAATGGTAGGAGGTGGCATTCTAACGACTTCCTCTCCCAAATCTGCCCGCGCGGGCTTTAAACGTTTATACGATCAATTGCGTCATAACATTGTAAAGCAGCTGCGGATCCACGAGACGCTTTGCTTTGTCACGTGACGCAATTCACAAACAAACTAAAATGGCCTAAGAGGAAGGATAACGATCGATCGTTTTAGGTCTTTTGGCAGTCTGTGATTGTAGTATTCGATAACTGTTTTTCATAAAAAAAGTGTTTGATCTTGTCTTGTTCTTCTGTTTCTGTCATGCCGATGCATTCTTCAAAAGACTATATACTAAGACAATTGCAAGACTTACCTTTCTCGCAATATTCACTCTCGAACCCAGGAGTGGACAGACATCGATATCCTTTGTACGTAAAACCGGACTGACAGGTTGCGTTGTTCTGGCACAATGATTTCTTTCCACAGGCGTTCTGAAACAAGTGAACAGGAAATAACTACTTTAACCTGTCAGCGCTAACAGTGATCTGTATCTAATTTCTCCTCCAAATATCAACACAAAGTCAAACAAACAGGTTGTGAGAATATAGAAATGATCACCAGGGAGATTTGTATATTCAGACCTGGGATATTTGGTCTATTGCGGGGACATTCCCTCTGTAACTTCAAGAGTATTTAGCTACGTTTATGAAACTTTGATGGTATGGTACGTCTAAGATGTCATATCAGTGCTAGGTAATAACAGATGTTAACGTCATATGACGTGGGTATTAGATCACGATTTCTAAATAACAGCCACTTGGATCGGAATTAATGAAGTCCGTTGCTGTCATTTTGACGTCATGCGACGCCAGATAACCAAACATTGACTATCTTATCAATCAATCTGTCAATCAAATCAAAACCATTATTTTGTGTCAAATTGTTTTAGCTGAGGGAAAGCCCTCTACTAATAGGAAACACCTACCTAAAATTATATACAATTTAAAACAATTAGTCTATTTAAGGGCTATATACTGAAGGCGATATACATTCAGTAGCTGTTGTAATAATGAAAACCCAAGAGAGGGGTTCCATCCCCCCCCCCCCCCCTCCTTCGTGAGGGTATGACTATGTCCGAGGGTAAATGAAAGAAATGGCAGCGACATATTTATTTATAACTTTGACGTGTTCTTACCTTCGCGCCGCGATAAAAGTAAGCGGTGTCAGTCGTCAGGTCTCCATCATGTTCCAGATGAGTGGAATTATTTAACTCACATTCGTGTTGGTTTGCACTGTCTCGATCTTTTTTAATATTCAGACTGACACAGTCGTCATCAAGATAGCAAAGGAGATCACACTGGTCCATGTCCTTGCCTTGCACGGTTTTTATCTTGTGGTTCATCAAACGTCTCTCAGCTATGAAGTAGTAGGCTGGGAAGTACAGTTCACGATTTCGTTCTTAAAAAAAATATACACATGTTATTGAACTGCAATCCGGGACATAACATCTTGGTACACAATACATATTTCTTTCCTCTATTTTGCAACCTTGTTTGGCTGGACGAATAGTACTCATCCGCTCGTTTGTGAATCTTCACAAATCGTGAATAAAAATAAAATGGTACGAGCTCAACAAGAAGTAGTCTCTGTATATTAATCCTTTCAATTGCATGCATGCTCGAATATATGAATTCTTCTTACTGACTGGCATACATTTATTTTAATATTTGTTCTGAGAATTTGGTTGCACATCAGGGTAGATCCCTGTTTTGCTATATTGTCATGACTTGTCTGCTTGATAATGTATTGATATTGTAAGAATAAATGATATGTTTATTACTCTTGTGACACTTAAAATAATTAAAGAGAATAGGTTTTTCAAGAGCACCCGTTAGTAAATACCGATAAATCCGAGACAAGACCGAAAATTGATATTTTATTTTATTCGGCCAAAAATATCCTTTTGATGAATTACTTTCAAGCGTTCAATCCTGATTTTTTTCCAGGCGTTCTTTTTTACATTCACTGCAAGGATCATTCATTTATTCATTATTTTTAAAAGTTACAGCGATTTTACATCCTTGAGAAATCTAGCAAATTTCGAAATTATATCAACTAATCGAGCCGGAGGACGAACTTCTTGCGGGTAGAATTTACATTAATTAGAGCATTTTCAATACGCCAATACAGAATGATGAGAAAGACGAACAGAACTTGCCATGATTTAATTTCTATATACGTCATTATCTACCCTAACAGATCATTCGTTTGTGCATTTTATCATGTTGAAGTAAATCATTTGTGTTTACTTCTAAGCCGTTTAAAAAAAATACAACTACCCAGTTTTAATTTACCCACGAGATATTCATAGCTCTCAGGCTATGCTTTTTTTCGGTGAACCGAGGGAAAATTTTGATTCACGCCGACATCGTTTACGGCGCTTAACCCTTTCACTCCCAGAGTCAGACCTTGCGTCAATATAAATGTGGTTCTAACTTTTGAGTCTGGATGAAACCCTAGCGAGTGACGATTCAAATTAAAGCTATTGAGCAATACTTTCATGTGGTACTGTTTGTTTTTGACAATTTTGCAAAACTAATTTCAAGTTTAGGTTTTTTCCTCAGTTTTGGACTTAGCACTCTTGGGAGTGAAAGCCTTTCACCCGGGGTTTTGAAAACCTTTTTTTTTTAATAATAGCCTCGGAATTGGTCTTGATTATTGATGGATATTCCTCGAAACATCGGCGAGGTTAATTCTACACGAGTACAATATATTTTACTGTTTCAACATATATTTATAAACTTCTTTTTTTAATTTCTGGTAAAACAGTCATCACTGATGGCCGGTAGATTATTTTTACGTTAATACAGTCTATAATATTAAGGTTTTTATCGTATATTTTCCATCCTACGTATTTTATTTTAAATCGCGTGGTAAATTTGCAAAAAAATCGTGTATAAAGACCGAACTAATGAATAATGAAGATGTTTTCTGCATACAAATTTGCTAATCGAGGTGGTTTTTGACGAAGGTTTAATTAACACTGACCACATTTTAATTACTTCGACCATATTATATCCCATTAACATGCCAAAATGTGATGGGACGTTTTAAACATTTTTAAGCATCGCTTACACAATGCGAAGGAAAATGAATTTCAAATAGATGTTATTGAACAAGCGTGAGGTCCGTATTGGGAAAATATTGGTCGCGTTCTTTTTTGCAAGTTTATGGACCGAGCGCTAGCCGAAGGCAAGGTCCATAAACTTGCAAAAAAAGAACTCGACCAATATTTCCCAATACGGGCCGAACAAGCTAGTTCAATAAAGTTTTTATTATAATGGCTTTTTAAAAAAATGATGAGAAATTAATGCAACCATTATCGGCTAACGCGCGCGCGCCAAAGCTAAGCATTTTCTTACATTTTTCAGGCCACTTTGCGAAAAGTTTCACCAAAATTGTCCGCCAGACATGAGGAAAAATGTTTCTACTTAATATAAAACAGTTTTCTTTTGTTCAATGTTTCATAAAGGAATTTGGCGAAATGAGTTAGGGAGCGGTCCATCTTTGCGGTCCGATCAGAATGCTCCTTTTCATCGTGGACCAGTTTGCCATATAACAAGGTACAACATTAAACAGAATTGGAAACACGGTCCATGTGCATGCGTGTTTCGTTATGGTATTCAGAAAACGGTAACATACACTGACTAATATACAATACAATTCCAGCTTTTTAAAATAACTTCTCCATATTAATTTCTATCGACATGCCAACATTTTTTCATACTTTCACGCGTGTGATGAAAATGTTTCAATTTTTTTTAGCATGATATACATAATGCGAAGGGAAATGAATTTCAAAACACAACATCAAACAAACAAACAAAACAGGAATCTTGTAATTGGAAAGAATGACAGAAACGCGGTCGATGCACATACGTGTTTCATAATTGTATTCAGATAATAAATTTTGGAAAAGAAACCTCGCATCACAAAAATGTCTCCATTTTATTATTAAAAAAAAATTATATGCTTGAAAAAAACTTGGAAATGAACGAAAAGTCCGAAAGATTCATACAAAGCAGGCGCTAAGTATTACATTCCTTTTCTATTATTTTTATGACATGGAAAATTCACCATCATCTTTATTTATAGGCGATAGACAAGTAGTCACAGCTTTTACATGCAGATCGATGTTTCTCCGAAATTTGATGATATCAATCTCTAGGCTCCTGGGAATCACTGTGAGAGGTAAAGAACGAACGCTAAAAAGAAAGCAATATTTACTCGAACAAATTAGGCCCTCCACAGACCTGAGAGATAGTTGTCGATCATAAAAAAATGTCGATAACAAAAAAGCCAGTGTGTGAAGCTAGTTGTTGATAACTAAGGCCGTTAGTTATCGATAACTAGCTTCACACACTGGCTTTTGTTTTGTTATGGACAACTTTCTATGATCGACAACTAAATAGCTGTCGACAACTATCTCTCTGGTCTGTGGAGGCCCTTTGGTATTAATTTCCGAACTAAAAACTTTCAAGTAGTGAGAGAATATTATCCTAAGATATCAATTATTGATATTTTATTCGCTTTCGAGTCGAAAGAAAATAAATAGCTATCGAACATAATAATTGAACAAAATAGGCACATATTAATTAAAAACAAAAATATATGTCCAACTCACCCTCCGCGAGCGTTGTATAAGACATAATTGAAGTCAAAGATACGAACGCCAATAACAAAGTAAGACTCATGCTTGTAACAAAACGGATGCTTCCAGTTCTTATCTCAAAGACAAATCAAGATAATGTTGGGTTAGCGCCAGATATGTGTATTGAAGCAGCAGCTGAAATCACCCACTAATAAAGGGTGGCATACTGTGAAGGTGCATTCAACATATTTTGTAGCTGTCAGACGTAACCAATAATTAAAAAAATATTGGACGAGGTTGAGCAAAATATCGTGATTTGTCAGTGGCGAGCACATCAATTATTTGCCGAAGCTGAAGGCTGAGGCAAATAATTGATCTGCGAGAGTAGACCATTATTCCTAAGCAGTTATTTGCAAGTCACCTGGTGTGCTCTCGGCCAGTGAAAAGGAAGAAAAAAATGCATCGAATGATAAAAGGTATCGCTGCACATGACAGGATGACAGTAGTAATGTACGCTAGACTAGCACTGATCTGTCAAGTAGCTACTGCGCAGGTGAATAAATTAAAAAAAAGTAGCGATTGCGCAGGTGTATAAATTAAAAAAAGTAGCGACTGCACAGGTCAATGAAATAAAAAAACAGGAAGTGACGTCATACTAAAAGCCGGAAGTAAAAGACATAGTCCAAAGAATGTTAACAATGAATTTAATAATGAAAAAATACCTATTTACAACGCGGGACGTGTGCGGGGCCTTAGAGGCACCCGCGCCCGACTTACACAGTAGTACAAAAACGATTGATATAATCTGTGGCTGTCTCTGAGTGTATGGAGGTTCTGTAGCGTTGATAACTGCAGGAAGCTGCATCTGCCACGATGGTGTGATCCCAGTAGAACATGCGACGGTATAATTCTGGGTAAGAAATGTCAAGGGCCGACATCACCAATTCTTGCACAGCGGTGTCGATGGTGGCAAGGCGAGCAAAGAAAGCCAGAAGATGAGACCCTCTGAGTTGCGCAGTCAATTGCATCAACCAACCATAGTCCCAATCGCCTTCAAGTTTTAAGAGAGAATCGGTGGGTAGAATGTCTTTCTCGTTCCATGGCTCACCGTTCACCCTGGCACTGTTGAAGTCCCTGAGTCACTCGTTCGCCAACGTTTCAATGATGCGGACAGCTTTCTCCAGGTCGAACTTTTTTAACTCGCGAAGCTCATCCAGTTTCGCCATATCGCGAGACATTGTTGCGGTTTGAGTGTTCATGTTGAAAATGAAGTCGCTCGACAGTGTGTGTTGTTTATATCTCCATTAGGAGCTCGGCCATGTCTTCGTCTTCAGCGGTAAAGCGAAGGTAGCCATACGGGTAAGTTTGAAATGTCACGGGATCGATGACACGTTTGTTGTAGACCAATTGGTATTTCTTGGTCTGAGACACGGTATGAATGGCATACTGTTTGGCATCGCGCACAATGTGATAGGGCTTGACAATGGCGTTCTTGGTTATATACCTTTGGGAGTCACGTGGTTATGAACCAATGAGAAGTCGGGGGGATGTGGGGTATCCCTACAGTAACAAATTTATTCATGAATGGTTACTAGGGATGTGGTATCCCACAGTAACAATTAATATTCACAAAAGTTAGAGACAAGGGATACGGTATCCCACAGTAACATTATGTATATTAAATATAATTGTTTAAAATAAAACACTGAGTCTGATGTTTACTTTTTAACATTAACGTTTATTGAACAATAACATGAACTCCAGCAAAGGTATGGAGACATTTTTACATTTTTAACTTTTTCTTAGCTTGCATTATTTTCTTTACAATATTTTCAGTCATGGTATGTTTGCCTGGCAAGTTCGTAATAGCTTTAATCATTTTCTCGTCGGCTTTCCATTTATCTCTCAAATTCTTATCACGCGAATAATCGATATCGTGTTGTTTAGCAATCTTGTCCAGTCTGTTAATGCCAGGATCGCCTCTAGCCAGTCTTTTCTTGAGATGTGTTCCGGGTCCCATATATTGGTAACCAGGCCAATGAAATTCTATACCAGTCTTGTCTATAAGTTTTGAATATCGATTCCGGTGCCGCGTTGTCTCCTTTTTCGTTTCAGTGGTTGACGTTTTCTAGTCCTCGACCTCGTCATATTCCAATCGCCTTCTCTGTTTTCTACCTGCTGCCCAATCCTCCCAACCGGGTAAAGGTTTGAGTCGTTCTGCTTCTGTCTTGTGTTTGGTTTCTTTTCGTTTCTCGCGTATGCGTTCGATGTCTTCCCTTGCTTTTGCTAGCCTCTCAGCACTCTTCCGAACACTTTCCAATAGTTCTTCTCGCGGTGTTTTTTCTCTCGAAATGATTGGTGTTTGGGTAGGTGTCTTCTTTTTCTTGGGTTTAGCTCCCGACTCTTTTAGTTCTTCTAGTACAGCATGGAAACCTGTCGCTTTTTCGTTTTTTTTATACCAGAAGGACCAGGTGTAACTTTCTCGAGTTTTATGGATGTGGAAGGTGTAGCTGTCTCGAATTTTATAGACTTAGAAGGCGTAGCGACCGCTAAGACCGGGTCTTTTGACTGTATTCTTAACGATTTGTTTTAACAAGTTGTCGAAAGTACCGTTCGCCAATATACCATCCTCTTCGACATCGGGTGGAGGTTGGCCGCCAGCTAATGAAGTCACACCCGGAACTTCCCTCAAGCGTTTAGTGAGTCTTTGCCGTTCTCTCCTTAACTTCTTTACCCTAGCATTGACAATAGCATCTGGGATAGTTTTATCTTGTAACAACAAATGAGTCTCTGCAGCTACTCGACCAGCTTTGTTCAATAAAGCACTGTCTGATATTTCACCCTTGTAGTATTGTACTAATCGATTAAATTCCTCCGGTTTTACCATCATCACTTCTTGAGCCATGATCGACTTCGTCTCGGGGAGTCTGATAATATTTTTCCAACAGTTCCTCGTAACCCTTTTGCCAGTACTCGATTTACTTTTTACTTTTCTCCCGACTCTTGATGCATTCGCTGCAGTATTTATCGTAGTCGTACTTGTTCAGCTTACACCCCTCACACTGAATCTTTTCCACTAATGTCAAGTATTTTGTTCGTTTGTCGTTGTAACACTTGTGCCAATGATCAGCTCTCTCGCTCTCTTCTTGCATTTGATTTTTCCAATACTCTACTTCTGCTTTAGCATTATGTAGAGTTTTTAGTTTGTCCGTACAGGTTTCACAAATTTCCACCGTTTGTCCCTCGTGAGTATTCTGATCTAAACAGTCTTGACAAAGGATATATTTCATCGCTACATTCCCGATGCGACTGTATTTCTTGTACTCGCCTTTCCAGTAATCGCACTTTTTCTCCAGACCAGCGCACTTGTCATTCAATTCGTCTATTTTCTGGTTAGCTTTGCATAGTAATGATACAATAATGTTGATAGGAGGTGGTGATGACATGGTTACTTGTGTAGACAATTGCAGAACGCTTCGTTCAATCCTCTCCAGAATCCAGCACCCTTCTGATTCAACAAATGTTGTTTGCGTCGTTTTATGAAATTTCTTCGCTTAGCCAATTCTCGTAAAACCTGTTTGTGACGTTTGAGTTTAGCCGTGATTGGAGGTGACAACGGTACTCGATTCTTGAGTAAATTTAACACAAATTCACTCACGGCATTGATCTGATCACTGTTGGCATGTTGCAGCATATCCTCTCGAATGTTTCGATTTCCCTCTCTCAAGATAGATGTCAAGAACGCCCGATGTCTCTGTATTCGTTTCATCGTCTGAACGGAAAGCCACTCCTTCTAGGTCTGCGACGATTATAATCCACATTATCTTTTATACCTTTGAATACTTGAGAGGCTAGTTTTCCACCCAAGGTAGCAAAGGTAGGCGAAGGACCAGATAGAAACATACTCATTCTTTCGGCAATCTTGTCCGTGAGAGTAGGTTTACTTCTGAACACGGCACCGCCTCTCTGTCTTCTTTTCTTTATTCGTTTGCGCCGTACAATTTGTCTCTTTACCCTCCTCTTGGGCATTTCTACATCAAACAACAGTTTTTCGTTCCGTCTCGTGTTCCGTACTCAGCCCAAGTATCCAACTGTGATAACTCTTGGTTCCACCTCGTCTTTTATACGCTCGATATTGTTGCTTGTAACCTTCGACAGTACGTTTTGCTTTGTCCACATCTATCGGAGTGTTGACAGCTTTAATCATATCTTTGGTTACTTTGAATCCTTTTTTGAAATCTACCACCCAAGGGATTTTTCCTCCACTTTGAGTTTGTTTGCATAGTTTTCTTTTACTTTTCTGTTTTTTCATTTCTGCCTTTTTCCTTCTTCCCATTGCGCTCAGTTTCGCACACTGCTCGAAGTATAATTAACTGTGGGTCTACCACCATCTTTATAAGTAGTGGTATGAGTGACTATGTCATTCTGTAACATCGCATGCACCCCTCATTTGTTAAGAAGTGACTCAAGACTCGGGTAGAATCGTCACTGGCAGGATGTAAATCCAATGTCAAGTATCCAAAGGACCGCTCTGTCACTTTACGATACACGTCCATGATATATTGCCAATTCGAAAGAAAGGCTTGAAGTAGTTTAATTCCTCAGACCCAGTTGATCTCGTGGATTCTTGAAGGCTATGATGTAATGAGCATTTCTTGAAATACTCTTGGCAAATTTCCCCGGTGGAAACATATCTTGGCATAAATACATCACAGTGATGTTTTGATGATGAAAATGTTTAGTGAATAAATCCAACACCTCTTTATCGTTCCCTCCTTCAGCCATCAAGTCATCCAGTATCAATAAACCTCCTTGCGGAAACCATGATTTCAATTGACTCGACGCGGGTACTCCTTCGTGAAATTTCACACCTGCTTTTTGCATATCGGTAAATTTATCTTGCCACGCTCCGTAACAATAATGGACTTTCGTAGGAGGATTCACGAATAACTCGTTCAAATACTCCAAGAGTAATACCCGCGTAAAACAAGTCTTTCCACATCCTGACGGTCCTACCACCAAAATATTGCAGGGTGTCTTGAATTGGAATGTTTTTTCCCATTTCCATTGCGACAGAATGAAGGGTTCATGAAACGGGTATCACTTTTTATGGACTTGAAAAAGAGAAAAAAATAATATATGCCCTGACCGGGATTCGAACCCGGGTTATTGTGGCCACAACACAATGTCCTAACCACTAGACCATCAAGGCAAAGACTGTGGACCCGAGGGGAATCTAACCTCTAACCTTTGGATTGCAAGTCCAACGCTCTACCCGTTGAGCCACCGGCCCACCCAGTCAAGACGACACCAAATTTAATCTTTTAACAACTCAACTTTTATTGTTCACATCAACTCTACTTAATTTTTACACAAGATGACGAAGTCCTTGTTTACAAGCGTGGGAATCTTGATGATAATTCTTCTTACCTACATGATACCATTCTTCAGAGGCAATCTGTTTTTCTATTAACTTTTTTAACATTAATCCCACTTTATGATCGTTATACACATAATCGTGTTTAGAAAATTGACGCAAGAAATCGTACATAGATTGTTCTCGAGCTCTAGCCCTTAAATACATCAAGGCATAATCGCCACAACTCTGGCTGTACAAAGATTGTAGACTTTGTTTATTACGAATCACGTATTTCCAATGTTTGTTTAACCAATCTACAAGCGGATCTGTAGTACCATAAGTACTCAAAGGTAAGGCGTAACTGTCCATGACTTCGCAGGTCTTTCCATATGTCCACAATGCAATCGAATGCTTTCCGGGTAAGTAGTGAGGGTCTGTATTCACAATGTATCCTGTAGGTTTTGACTTGTCTGGATGATTGGGTAGCTTGTCGCAAGGGACGGTGCCAAAGAAGACTAGTTCTAAGACTGGATCATGGCTGGCTAAGAAATCCAACTGTCTGTTATTCAGTGTGATCTTTTCCATCTTTAATCTATTCGAGTGTCGTAAATCACGGCTTTGTTGGCGTCGATCTCAAGTAGGTTCTAGAACTCTGCGTACACTACGACGTTCACGTTAAATCCGAGTGCTTCTCCTAGCAACAACTCTATTTTTATCTCTCCAGCTTGTTTGGGATTTAAGTAACTACAGTACTGTGGAAAAGTAATGCAAACGTATTTCGACGACATTCGTTAATTGTTCTCGCGAAATTTCGGCGAAATTTCGCCGCGATTTCGAATCGCTTCAAAACGAAATTCGACGAAATTTCGACGAGATTTCGTTGATGACAACGAAATTTCGTAATCACGAAAATTCGAAGATGCGAAATTTCGCGAATTTTCGAACTAGCGAAAATTCGCGGACTGCGAAATTTCGCGGATTTTCGAACTAGCGAAAATTCGAGGAAGCGAAATTTCGTGGATTTTCGCAGTTGCAAGCGAAATTTCGAACCATTGAAACTCGAACAAGCGAAAAACCAAAGTGGAAATTAGTACATGTAATTACAAAGGGAATGAAGGCTGTTTACACGTAAACTGTTTTATCATTTGCCGCGTGCTCACGAATGACAAGCGGCTGGGCTGGACCTTATCGTGTCTTCGCTCGCTCGTTATGTTTTGTCTTTCGCTCGGTAAAAACAAACATTGTTCAGTATCGTGTCTTTGCTCGCTCGTTATGTTTTGTCTTTCGCTTGATTACAAAAGTGTTTTAATTTGACTCTTCGGACAATAACGACAAACATTGTTTAATCGTGTCTTTCGCTCGCTCGTTATGGTTTGTCTTTCGCTCGAAAACAAACATTATTTTTTCGTGTCTTTCGCTCGCTCGTTATGTTTTGTCTTTCGCTTGATTACAAATTAGAGAAGTGTTTTAATTTGACTCTTCGGACAGTAACAACAAACATTGAATTATCGTGTCTTTCTTCGCTCGCTTCGCTTATTGATGGCGAATTCTTACATAAACAGAGTATATACACCTTATAATTATTCGATGGTTTAACACATAATACGCGCGGATATTTTGAGAGCAATGAGCAAAATGTCCGCGCGTATTGTATGTTAAACTATCGAATAAGGGATTTATTATTCCACTGACGACCCAAATACTAGTAAGTCAAAATATACACTCTAATAATATCACTGCTTTATTACATCTTATAGTTAACATATTAATCTTATAGTTAACATTGTCTTTCACTCGATCAAATTAGAGAAGTGTTTTTAATGTGTGTGACTCTTCGGACGGTAACAACAAACATCGTTTTATCATGTATTCGCTCGCTCGTTATGTTTTGTCTTCCGCTCGATCAAATTAGAGAAGTGTTTTTAATGTGTGTGACTCTTCGGAAGGTAACAACAAACATTGTTTTATCGTGTCTTTCGCTCGATCGAAATACATGTATACGGCAAACGTTTTAAATTGACGCGGGGACAGCAACAACAAACAATTTTATATCATGTCTCTCACTCACTCTTTTGTTTTGTTTTTCGTTCGATCAGAATATATAAAGAAGAGTTTTATAATGTGACTCTTGGACGGTGAAATCAATCTTTTTTTATGTTATCTTTCGCTCGCTCGTTATTCTTTGTCGTACGCTCTATCAAATTAGAGAAGTGTATTATATTATATTCTACTTTTGGCGAGCGAAAATTCGAACGAGCGAAATTTCGCTCGAAGTATAGAACGAAATTTCGTTGACTGCGAAGCGAAATTTCGCACCAAATTTCGCTAGGTCCTGCGAACTTTCGCTCGAAAGTTTCGCAAACCAAAACGAAATTTCGCTAGGTCCCGCGAAATTTCGCTCGAAATTTTCGCAAGCCAAAGCGAAATTTAGCAGCAGTTAAAACAATAGGCTTCCGAAATTTCGCCGAAAATTCGCCGAAATTTCGTTTGATGCGAAATTTCGTTCATTTTCGTTCATTTTCGCCGAAAAGCCCCGAAAAGCTCCGAAATTCGTCGAATTACGTTTGCATTACTTTTGCACAGTACTGTAGTATCCACACATCCACTTGCCACATTGTCAAACATGAACAAAGTACAGTTTTTGCCTTCCCCCCAATCTTTAGATATTACCATATTTCCTTCATGTTTACACAGAGCACCACTGGCTTGCAGGAAACGATGATAACCAGTAAGATCTCTGTCGGCATTATTCATATTCAGTTGTAATGTCTCGTAAGGGTACTCTTCACCTTGTACCAACTGTCTAATGCTGATCGAGCCAAATTTCTGGAAACAGAAGGGATCTCTGGTATAATCACCATTGAAGGCTCTGGAATCCACCATCCCTACAATCATTCGGTTAGGAACTCTGCTCTGAAAAGGATTGCTGATTTCCTTCCGTTGCAGTCCAGCTTGTAAGGGAAACGAACGAACCTCGCTTCTCACCACAGTGTAAGTGGCCATTTTGCGTTTGGTGGCCATTTGGGTGGTTAATCCTCTGTAGACGGTTTCGTTTAGTCTCAATTGACACAAGTACAATCGCACTTTGATATCTTCTGTAACCATTCTAGCAGCCTGACCCACACCGTCCGTGAAGATAGAAGGTTGATTCATGTAAAATTGAATGTTTATCTGTACGCCAGGTACCAACACTTTACTGAGCTGAAATGCTTCCAGTAAGGGTTTGAAACTCAACATTCTCCTTTTTCCTCCTGCGTAACGGGTCAATTCGGCTACTTGAGCTGCCAAGGCATCTCTGTGATTCTGACTGAGAGCTTGGTATTCCGCGTGTCCAGCTCCATCCTCGGCTTGCAAGTTCGTGTTGTTACCCGTATACTCTTCTTTGACATCGATCTGATTGAACCAGCCTTGTGGAGCCAACACGGTTTTGCCGTCTTCTCTGTTGTAATTCAGTAAGGTCTCCAGGTAAGCTTTGTAGTGATAATGATCCAGGTTGTCATTAATCAGCGTACCATTGAGTCTCACATTGATTTGTTTGAATAGACTGTGAGCCAAGTTGTTAACGAGCCACAAATTTTCGGCAACTGCCAGATTATGTCCGTTGGCTTTTTTCAATCCCAATTCAATTTCGAAGTAACTTCGACTCAAATCAATGTAGTCCTCTTGAACATCGATTTGAAATTCGATAGGATTGATACCTGTAGTGTACGTTTGAATGGGTACCATTCGATACGATGACATACTAACGTCTGTAGGTGGAACGTGGAATAAATCCAGCAGTGAATTCATCATAGGTCCTGAATTGCTATGGGCTGGTACAATGCGTCCTGGCATGATTCTATCGTCGTCTTCTTTTGCTACGTTTCTTAGACAATAACCTTCTCAGATCGTAGCCAGAGTCTAGTCTCCTTGCTGTCTACCCACACCTCGTCGTTTTGATCTGACCAGTTTGAGGGCACGAGAGTAAATGGGCGTGAAACGATTCATTCTCCAAATATGTCTTTCAATCGTTTACTTGCTTGTCTCTGTATTTCTTTCTCCAATCCTCGTTTCAATCCTCGTTTGAAACCTTTCTTCACACCACTGGCTACGTTGACTGGAGCCTTGAGTGGATTGTAACTCCTTTTTAAGCCTTTCCATCCTCCCGCTGTTGTATTTTCCAAGGCATCCATCAAAATGTATTTCAGGCCTTGTCCCTCTTGCTTGGAATCGGGTCGAAATCTCGTTAAACTTCCTCATTTCATGTTCTCTTGAAATGAAGGGTAAGAATGGTATTTCCTTCACCAAAGTTAGAGAGTTCTCCTGTTGTCTCGGCCACTTGCGTTTCGGTAATGTCTACAACTTCTTTGCGTACTGGAATATATTGAATGTGTAATGGTTCAAAGTATTTTATACCTTTTCCTTCGCGATGAAAATTGATCTCACGCAACAAATCCGTCACTTGATTTCCCACAACATTGCTTCCACCCACGTCAGAATAGACGAATAGGCTACGTGACTTTTCTCCCACCACGTTCTGAAATGCATTGTTGAGGTTCATGAAGCGCCAATTACATGTTGTACTCGAAACGAAATGGTCATTTTGGACGTTCCAAAACACGGGATTTCCGTTGTCGTCCTGGAGATCGTGAACTTTATTCTTTAAATCGGGTATCACATCATTCACAAATTCTTGTCGTAGATTGGGACCCAGAGCGAATGTTCCATCGTTGCTCTTCCTCAACCATCCCATCTTGATGGCCAATGTTTGATGAAAGGAAAATAAGGGAGATTTCACTAAAGCAGTATACACTTCAGTATTATCCATTATCATATCCTCTCCTTCCCATCGAAACTTCACATACAAGCGTTTTCCACTATCTGTGACGAATTTGCTACCAAAAATCGGACCATCGTAATTCAAGATACGTCGTTGTTCGAAAAAGTTGATCATCGCTTTCATCAAACTGACACCATCGACAATAGAGTAAAGTCTATGGATATCGTCAGGTGCACATGTAGCAGTACCTTCTCGCGATTTATACCTCCATATTGCGTGGGAACATGTATGATCCAACGCATAAATAAAATAAATTCTTCTTGTTTCACCAAATTATAAATGTTCACTTTGGCATCGGGAATGGAAATGCTACTCAATCCCACTTTCCATCCTCTTTCTGGGAACCGTAACGGGTAGGGTAGTCTATTTTTGAAATAATTCGGTCTGTTATTCGGATATTCCGATTTGTTGCTACTACTCAATACTTGCACGTAGAATCCCTCTTTGGCCATCATTTCTTTTTTACGTCCTTCTTGTCAATCCAACTGTCGTATTTATCTGGCCAACCTTTCCAATGTACCAGCAATTTATTCCCTGTACGTTTCAATACTTTTTCCACTCGATACAAATCGTCGTCCGATACGGTGACTTTTTGTAAATCTTGCATGTAAAAAGTACCTTCCAAAGGTGTATCATCCATCTCTTTGATTTTATAAGTAGCAACTGTTCCTAACATAACTCTGGATACTATAAACACTTCTTCCGTCCAACCCGGTAAGTAGCCTTTCTTGAATTGTCTGAATTTCTTATTGAGTCTCACACGATCATCTACCTTTAACTTGGGTTTACGAGGTTTCTTGTTCATTTTTTTCTTGTAGAGGGTATTCCACACATCTCGTTCGTTCCTCTCGTTGACTCGAATGGGTGTCATTCCAATACTTCGATGATATGAAGCATTGTATCCTTTCGCCAATGATTGTGATACGGGTAAGTAGCTCAAGGTGTTGGCTCTCGTGAAATACCGATACATTCTCTCTTTGAATGTACGATTGAATCGTTCCACTACACTGGCTTTGGTATCTCCTTTGGTAGAGAAATGTACAATTCCCAAATCTTTCATCAAGGTCTGAAAGGTTTTGTTGTAAAACTCTTTACCGTCATCCGTTTGTAATTTCTGAGGTTTTCGTCCGTCAGCTCGTTTCAATATCTTCTCAAAAGCTTCCGTGACAGCTACACCGGTCTTGGATTTGGCGGGTTCTACCCAGGCATACTTGGATAAAACATCCACGGCCACGAGTAAATATATATTTCCCTTGTTGTATTTAGCTGTGGACATGAGCTATAGGAAACGTGGGTTTTGACTAAATAAAAGCAACGTACTTACAAAGAAGTAGTTCTTTGTCATTAATTGCCATCTCAGCCGACTCTACATTCGGTATTAAGGATAAAACCACAGCTTTGTATCCAATTTATCGTCAGTGCTTTCTTTACGCTTTGGTAACCAAGCTTTTATTGAAATCGGAGGCCCGGATGCTAAGCTTGTGGTTCACATGCCAATAAAAAATCACTGGGTAGGAAGAACTTTTTCGTTGCTAGGAGATTTGGGTTTCTGGCCAATCACAGAGCCGAGAAAACAATGGGCATTGTTTTTCAAATTCGTGGTCAGCTGGTAAGGTCAACGAAAACTCTCTGTCCCCCAGTTAGTAGAAAAACTGCGACAAAATCAAGACTTTCCCCACGGGGATGGCGACATGAAAAATGTAAACAGGAATTTATTAAATTAATTTCGACTGAATAAAAGCAAATAACTTACAATGAAGTAGTTCTTTATCTTTTATTGTCTCCTCAGCCGCTATTCGTTTGATATCGAGGGCATAAAAGCTGGCTTATTTAACGAATAGTTCTCTCTGTCCGGTCCATTTGAATCGACAACAATAGTTCTCATCGTTACGAAGAAAACTCCTCTAAGATCGCACAGTCGCTGTTTGAAGAGAGAAAATAAAGGGATGTTCTAATTTTGGACAAGATTATAAGCTAAATTTGAGTATATGAGTTGAAAAGTGGATGTTACCAGTAGCTGTGTTAATTATTTCTTACCTCGAAAAGTTCAACGAAATTCGAACTGACCTGTCTTCCGAGAAAATTTTCGATTCCAGGTTTCCCGCTCGTTTGAGACCCCCCAAGGTGGCCACCCTGAACTTCCTTATTTGGGCATGGCCACCCGGCCGTCTTACGAGCTTCAAACGATTGATCAGAATTGTCTTCCTACCCATGATTTTTACCGTTAGTCAAAATTCAAATTAGACCAAGCTTAGCATCCGGGCCTCCGATTTCAATAAAAGCTTGGTTACCAAAGCGTAAAGAAAGCACTGACGATAAATTGGATACAAAGCTGTGGTTTTATCCTTAATACCGAATGTAGAGTCGGCTGAGATGGCAATTAAAGACAAAGAACTACTTCTTTGTAAGTACGTTGCTTTTATTTAGTCAAAACCCACGTTTCCTATAGCTCATGCTGTGGATTGAACTTCGATCAAGTCACAACACCATTGTTCGTCGATGTTAAACACTAGCACCGGTAGTGTAGGAAACCCGCCTCGGCGTCTAGGTTTGTGTAACGTGTACCCTAAATCATTTTCCAAGAGAGCTCTGGCTTTTCCAAACGACAACTTATTGGCTTTGGCAAATCTTTGTACTCCACCCAAACTGCCAGGCGCTTCAGGATCTCCATACGCTTTCAGTAAACTAGTCTCTTTAACTTTGGCTTTGACTTTCTTTTTGTTCGGTATGACGTAGACTCACTAATATCTCAACCAATTTAAAGAGGGATAAACAACGTTCGGGGTATTTCAAGGTTATTTCTCTGTAATAATGATAAGCAAATTCCGGATGATTTCTATGTAACCAAACCACAAATATAACAAATCTGAAGATGTTATCTTCTGTATCCGCTTGTTGGAATATCTTGATAGGATCATTCTCCCCTTCATCCAATGCATTCAAAACTCAAAACTTGAGTCTGGTTCATCATATCCCTCGATGATCAGTCGATAAATATCGAGACAAATATCTCTCACTATTTTCCAACGAATGTGTGTCATAATTTTGCAACAGAGAGGTAGACAAGATAAGACTCCCATGGTTGTTCGATTCCAAATGATCTTTATTGAAAAGACAACAACATTTATAATTACAGTAAAAGTCTGCTTGTTACAATTTACGATGCAGAAAAAGTCTGCTTACTGTTATTTACAAATCACATCAGGATACATTTTCGATAGTAAACCATAACCAAAATGTTTCGCATTCTTTTATGGGACAATGATGAATTTTATCATTAAAGTGAAATCCACATGACGGTAACCTACCGGGAAATTCATATTTTAAAACATCGTATTTAGGACACCCATACACTTCTAAATTAACACAAGGAATGTTTAACTCGCTTAGCAAATCTTTTTCCACATGACCTCCTTTGTAGGCTACTACATTACAACGTTGAGTTTTACAACTATCGTAAATGTTTTGCACAGTGTTTTTGAGTGCATACCATTCTTTGGCGTTCTCCTCTTTACGTGGTTGATAAGTAAGTCCGTGAATGTTACGTTTACAATAATTCACAGTTCTCTTTTCTTTTTCGCTGAGCCACTTGTACGAGGTCTTCATGTAAAACGCCACACGTCCGTAATTGTGTTGATGGGTATAATATCCCAGTTCTCGACAATGTTGTTTACCGTTTATACAAAAACATTCAAAGTCTATAATCATACACACTTTGGTCATCCTGAAAGTCCACAGGCAGCTGCTTTCTGGTGGACTTCCACCTTGCTTGGATGTACAGCTTTTACTTGGGCTTGGGAATTCAATTTACGTGTCAAGTACAAGTACTGTAGTAATTCTTCTCGGCTAGACGGAGTGAACCGATACCCTTTTTAGTTTCTGCAGGGCTGACAATCTCATTGTGCTATCAACTACCATAATGGATGTGGCCAAGACTTCGTCCCACAATGGATCTTTTCCTGTTACTGATAGGAGAGGTCGAGATTCACTAATTTCATCCAGTGTCTTCTCGTACAATGACTTGTACATTGGAGCAGGAGATTTACATCCCACTTGTTCTGATCCTCTTAACCAACCCATGTTTTTACAACTAGGCATCTCATTTCCCCATTGAAAGAATTTGCAGCGGTTTTTTTGACATTTAAAGTACATCCTGCCAGGATTCTGTTCCGATCTCGATTCGCACAACACTAATGGTTCTGAACAAAAGCATTTGAGTTTCTCCTTATTCCATTTGTACCAGACTGGGATTTGATCCTGGACATACTTCAAGTAGCGATTAACTTTATCGAGTCCCGTGAAGATGAAACAATCGTACATGGGGACATTTCATATACTCCCAACCAGTTTGGGAAGTACATTTCTCCAGCTTGCAATCGTGGATAAAACATTGTAAAGGCTCCTCTTTTACAGCTTCAAAAGTTTGCATGGTGGGTAGATTTTCTTGTTGTCCTTCCTCTATCACTTCAAATCCCAGATCTCTCAATAAATCATTCGTGTTGATATCTTGGAGGGGTATGTATTCTTCTGAAATTTAAATCGAAATGTCACAATAAGTTCATGCGTCGAAGTGTTTTTCTCACATGTATATATCTTTCTTTGTCAGGATTCGAGTTCTTTCTGGAAATATATTTTCATTCGCCTATTTGCATTTTGTCTACGTCGTTTGTGGTAAAAGGGTGAATCCCTACCCTCCACACTTTCCAACAACAGTTCGCGAGTATGTTTCTTTTCAAAGTATTCATTTTTGTAAATTTCACAGACTTCAATTTCAATGTTGAATGTCACTTTCTTGAATTTAAAATCTTTGCCATCAATTACATTTTCTGTTCGTGTGGTAGTAGTGTTACGTAATCAGGCATCCATTGTGTTATTTTAAAACTGCGTACCTGTTGACTGCTGTCCTTTCCTCTTTTTGGTGGACTCCTTTTTGGTGGACTTTTGTCTCCTCTTTTACTTTGCGCAGGATATTTGCTGGTTGAATAAGGGTACGAGTCCATTCCAGCCATTTCTTCGTCAGTCATCACTTCTTGAGCTTGAGGTACTTCGTGTTCTGTGTTCATCGTCTTCTTCTCTCTTCAGCAACAATCCGCAACTGACTAGAGCGAGTACATGAGCTACATTTATTTCCAACGTGAACCAATCACAATCAAGGAAAAGGACGCCGTCAAACCAGTTTTTTACTAGGATAATACAATACTGACCCATCAAACCAGTTTTTTACTAGGATAATACAATACTGATCCGTCAAACCAGTTTTTTTTACAAGGACAATACAATACTGACGACATTAAACCGGTTTGACAAGGACAGAGGGATGGGGGGTATCCATGCAGGAACATTTCACTGATAAAAAGGGAAGGTCCATAAAACAGTTGCATCAGTATTGACTATTCAGTGAGATGAACAGTGAGAAGAGTTACAGAAAGGACCTTCCTACGACACAAGATCATCTTTATCATCTAGAGCAAACTGTGAACGAACATACAACAAATCAACGCACTCAAAGTTGCTTCCAACAAACAAGGTCAAAACATACATTCCTTATCAGAGCAAGTGGAGCAGTTGAGACAACAGATTGAGAAATTGACAATACGATGATTGATGCCAGCTGGCAGATAGAAGAACCTATGGAGATAGGAAAGTTAAACGGAAGAAGACTCTACGTGGGTGGCAATGAAGGAATTGCCACTATAGCCGAATCGCTAGGTAAACAACATGACATGCAAGTCCACGTGATCTTAAATCCTCAACACGAGAGGGCACGATTGGTGAGACCTTTATCTCTCAGTCAAATGCAAGAGGGTTTACATCATGTATACAAAGCCAACGAAACTTTACATAGAAACATTAACGCTAATGTTTTATCGTCTGGTTTACTTACAAAGAAATCATTGGATTGTTAGAGATGCTCAAACAGTTATTGCCTTCGGTGCTTTTGAAAACAGAGGGTTCCAAAAAACAGTATTACAAGGAGGAACAGAATGGAGCGTACACATGGGTTTGGATGCACAAACCAAAACCGTGTACGTGTACGATAGAAGTAGCAAACAGTGGTACACTACATCATGGATAAAGAATAAAGATAACAATGGACGATGGTATACGTGGTGTAAATTTATTCCATGTAGAAAACCGTATTTAGAATTTACTAGTACGGCTGTTGTAGGTTCTCAAAAAACCAAGAATTAGAAGATTTGTTTCAAAGACCACTCTACCTTGCTTAAATTTCACAAGTGAGGGTTAAGGGGTCAAGTAAACTTCACTAATAAATGAAGCGAGAGATCAATTGTATCAATTGGAAAAACTAGAACAGAAATTGTCAAGAAATTGATATGTAGCTTAAATTGTTTTTGTTAATTAAACTGAAACTTGTATATAGCTTAATTGGTGGTAGTTATCCGATAAACAGTAAAACATTGACTCTATATTCATTTAAAACAAGTATAATTTCGTAAAACATTAAAACCTATTTACATCGTGGAACATGTGCTACTCCCTAGTGGAGTAGCGCCCGACTAACAATATAATTATTTAAAAAACAAGTAGGAAAAAAGCAACGTATTTACAATAAATGTTAGGAAAAAAAAGCAACGTAATCACAATAAATTATTTATAAGAATAGAAGGAAAAAATAAAGGCTCCTCAAAATCACTAATTATTTTATCTATCACTCTCTGCTCGCGGTCTCTCTCCTCTCTCTCTCTTCGTTCTCTCGCTCTCTGCTCTTTCTCTTCAAACCCGGTCAAGCGGTCGCTACGCATTCCAAGTCTATAAAATTCGAGACAGCTACACCTTCCACATCCATAAAACTCGAGAAAGTTACACCTGGTCCTTCTGGTATAAAAACACGAAAAAGCGACAGGATTCCATGCTGTACTAGAAGAACTAAAAGAGTCGGGAGCTAAACCAAGAAAAAGAAGACACCTACCCAAACACCAATCATTTCGAGAGAAAAAACACCGCGAGAAGAACTATTGGAAAGTGTTCGAAAGAGTGCTGAGAGGCTAGCAAAAGCAAGGGAAGACATCGAATGCATACGCGAGAAACGAAAAGAAACCAAACACAAGACAGAAGCAGAACGACTCAAAACCTTTACCCGTTTGGGAGGATTGGGCAGCAGGTAGAAAACAGAGAAGGCGATTGGAATATGGACGAGGACGAGGAGTAGAAAACGTCAACACCTGAAACGAAAAGGAGACAACGCGGTACCGGAATCGATATTCAAAAACTTATAGACAAGACTGGTATAGAATTTCATTAGCCTGGTTACCAATATATGGGACCCCGAACACATCTCAAGAAAAGACTGGCTAGAGGCGATCCTGCATTAACAGACTGGACAAACTTCGCACCTATTCAACACACTACCCAATAATGTGAGATCGTGCCCTGACTTTAACACTTTCTGCAATGACACTAAAAAAATCATTTACACCAGGGCATTAGAGCGTCTTAAGTAATTTTTAGTATTTCTATATCGTCAATATTTTTTTTTTTCCATATTCCCTTTTAATTGTATTACACATATATATATATATATATTATATTTTAAGTTATTAATCTTATTGTATATTAGTAGTGGACAAGTGAAGAGCCACTATGTGGATATATTGTTTCAAATAAACCATTATTATTATTATTATTACAAGTGGAACCGGAATAAAAGCAATATATAATTTAATTTGTCATAATGGAAAAATGGTAAATATGATACCACCTACTGCCCTTAATTTTAGTTTTAGTGGGGTTTAGAAATTGCCGCGAAAATCATGCAAATTTGTTAGTAAAATTGTTTGCCAGAGTTTCAGCAAATGCTGCACACTAATAAAGCAAGAATCAAATTCAATATTTTGGGTTCTTTAATCAAATGGATCGATCTATTGACCGAGAAATCAATCAATCAATCAATCAATCAATCAATCAATCAATCAATCAATCAATCCAGCCAGCCAGTCAATCAATGAAATATGAAATAATAATAATAAAAACTCCAAAACAATCAGACTAATCAGCCACTTAGGCTTATGTACTGAGTACAGTCTACTTTTTTAGCACTATATTCCATTCCAGTTACATGTTGTCAGACCGTATTGGTCTTGAATTATTCACCAACTACAGTGGAATGCCACCTTAACAACATCTTAATACAGCCACTTTTTGGCTGGAACAAAAGCTCATGAGTCCTGTTAATGCAACTACAGCAAACAGGAGTCCTTTGGGACTTAGAATTAAATTATATATGTCATGAAATCATTTAAAGGTATCAGAACTGGTACCATAAATTTAACCTAGAATGTACATGTATCCTGTTAACAGGACCTGACCCCACTTATAATACACTGTATGTCTAAGCTTTTACGGCCTGTCAGTTGGTCATATTAACAGCTTTCCACTGTAACTTGTACTTAGCCTACAGAAAAGATTTATATTTTAAGTTCTCAATTATTTAGCCAGTTGCACAATCATTTCTCTCATCTTTATTTGTTTGTTTGTTTATTACCACTGATTTCATTGCTAAAGCAACCTTCAAAGTCAAACCTCTGACTGTAAAGTTGACAATACACTTCCGTCAATCATGCGTAACGATACGACGAGACATGTCCCGACGTGTTATGCAAATTTGTGTCGTGTAACACAATCGTAGTCAGTGCTGTTTTCGGACGTTTCTCTGTTTGTAGACGACAAAAAATGGATCCACAAAAGTTCTTTCCTTTACAAATGGCGGTAGCAAAGTGTAAAGTAGAAAGCAGTTTCAGTACATTACAATCATGCGTGCATGATTTTGTCGCACAGCAGGAGAAAAGCCATTTAGGGTATGCATGATTGACGGAAGTCTATTGCCAAGTGAATTTTGATTTCGAAGGTTGCGTAGCATTGAACTGATCGAGTGGTAATTTGCCACACAAAAAATATAAAACATTACAATAATAATAGAAAAAAGGGGGCCTATGAAGAAATCATAAGGTTTATAATAATTATATTACTGTAGGTCCCCTTGTTACATTACTTGTTAAGACATATGTTGGAAACATGGAATGATTCACGGACGTTAAATAGATCTAATTTATTCTGGAAGTCACTTAATATAAACTGCATCATTGGTGGCTTACAGTACATATTGAACTGTAGGTAGTGCCTGGTCAAAAGCTTACTGGCTTCCTGTCTGGTCTGATAGCAATGCCAAATAACAGACCGAGGGCTATGAATGTAATATCCTGCAAAAAAAAACAAAGAGTAAATAAATTATTAATTAATGTTCTTGCAAGTTGGTTGTGTCCATACAACTATTAATATAATGACTTAATTTACAATGGTCATGTTTAGTTAAGTGTAACCAATCCATAATTATGAAAACTATTGGCAGTACAGTAAGGTAGAACCCGCTAACTTGAATTTGGTTAACTGGAACTCCCCGCTAACTCAAACTAATTATTCCTTTCCTTGGCTCAAATTTACCCCCGACCAACTCAAACTCTATTTTTACGTTGATCGGTAAACCACAGTGTCAGAACATAGCTTATTGATAACAAACGTGATAATGTATGGAAACATAATTCAAGCCCATGAAAGACCGATAAATATCTGGTCGATCACTGTTGACATAGCAGGGTAATTTGTTTCCGGAGTGACTGAGAGCCTGATCTGTTAGTCACAAAATTATTCTGAACCACTTAACTTCACCATCGAAAGACAACATCATTAACTTATAAAACAAACTAATTGTACCAAAAATGACTTGTGAATGAATAATAAAACTCCAATACCTTATTAATTATTAACAGGATACTTGAAATTTAATACCAACCCCACTAACTCAAACTATTGTTTGAGTTAGTGGGGTTCCCTGGATGGGATGCTAGTCAATCGCAGGTTACCCTTGTTGCCGGTACCGATTTATATATTGGGTAGAGTAAGGCACTGTGAGAGTAAAGCATCTTGCCCAAGAATACAATACAGTCACACCGGCCAGGGCTCGAACCCGGACCACTCAGTCCAGAGTCCAGCGCACTAACCATTAGGCCACTGCGTCTCCCAGTGCATTTATACATAAAAGTGGTATTTTAATGCATTTGCTATTGTCCTCCACAATTGTTTTTGACAGAATATGCTAAGTTTGGCTGATAAAACTAGGCACATGCAAAAATGGGTAAAATCTTAGCTGGATGAAAACATATAGCTCTGTGCAAGAATTAAGTACAGCGATTTCATCAAAAAGTTGCATACAAATAATATCCAAGACAGTGCCACAGCATGGATAAAAATAGTTTTCAAGCGAGAGCAAACCCAGCAACAAAACCCAGCTCAAAACTGTCCCAGCAACAAAATACACAGAGTCAAACATAATTTTTATCCCAATGTCAAGCAAAATACAGTAATTTTGAAGCTACAACTACATGTAGCATGGCATTTAACAACGCTGAATGGTCCAGACAAAAACAAACAGAAAAAACAACTCTGAACCCATGCAGTGACAAAAATAATTTTGAACCAATTTAACTCTGAACATTCCAGCAACCCAAAAACAATTCTTTGAAAACCTAGTGGACAAATCGGGAGAAAAATTTATTTTTTAAGAACAAGTCCAAGAGAGAAAAATAATTTTTGAAAAACCCAGCGTGCGGCGACACAATTTCTCAGTAACTCTGTACTAATCGAAGCAAGCTAATATAATTCTTCATGAAGCATCACGGCGAAAGCAAGGCAAAAATAGCGACCATGGCTATTGCATGCTATTGCAATGTGTGAACCGAAGCGCCGGCGTGAGTGGAGCTTGAATGGTAGCGAGTAAAACGAGAGGAACCCAAAACCAATTAAAATTGCGCGCCGTTTATGGTCAAATTTTAATAAGCCAAAGCGTTACAACGAAGAACACGAACAGAGGCACTAGAAAAATTGGGGGGGGGGGGGGGGGGTGGGGGGGGGGGGGGGGGGGGGGAGGGGGGGGGGGGGGGGCCGGGGGCCGGGGGGGGGGCGCAATAAGCGCCTGGGGAACATAACAACGCTAAACATATAACTAAACCGCCGAATTACAATAATAATTTACTAAACAAAAGAATAAAAACTACAATATAATATGTAAACAAACAATTGAGTCACGAATAAGCGATGAAACCCGTGACCAATCAACACGTGACTTACGTAAAGTGTCCTATATGATTACGAAAAATGAGCCGACGCGGGAAACTACGAACTCGCTTCGTACTGATTAAAAATTTACGGTAAAACTAGTACTAAAGAGCTTAACTGTAAAGGGAGCGTTCGAGCTCGACAAAACTCAAGAAGGGAAAACTGCTAGAGGGCGAACTGGCCTCTCCTACAACAACAAGATAAAACGAGGCGAACACTAGGAAAAACGAAGGATTCTAACAACGGGAACGATAATTATTTGTCACTTTGCTCCGAGGCATCTGATGACCCTCCGGCGAAATAGGAAAACTAAGAATCACCAATGACGAACAAACTACAAAAAGGCAAGAACGCTTACCCACATTCCAAAGGCGAGGGGAGAACTCTTAAAGAACTGGCTTGCTGCTTGTTTCTTCTCCACTCAAACCGATGAGAGCTACTTGTGAAAAAAAAATCACACTTAAACGTTGATGGGTGTCTTTATATCGGACTCAAACACAAATAAACAAGGAGATCTAACAAACTCATGGCTGGCATCCTGTTTTTAACAAATTCGATTGGGAACACAACCGTAGCTAGGTAAGCCTACAAATATACGAAATCCTTACCTGTTTCCTATGTATCTATCTTGCCTAGATACAATATACCGGTTACAGCAACTCAATTTACGTGCTGTTTTGGCACAAAAGATACTAAGATAACGCGCTGTTGGTTTCACTATTAATTATGTCGAAACTTGGCGGAACGATAGAGCAAACTAAACGAATTTAACTCTAATCCTGTGTTGAACTGACATGAAAGTAAACTACAAAGCTAGCCGCCATCTCGTTTAAACCACAAAACCTTTAACTAAAATTGTCCTATTACGGTGGGAAAATTATGAACGTGCCCACAAAATTAAACAGAACCATTTTGATTGATTTGACTTTGTCACGCTCGCTTGAGCCTGGTTACA
>MU827839.1:49818-86664 GCA_029204205.1 Desmophyllum pertusum | reverse complement strand
TTAGCCGAGGGAACGCCCTCTACTAATAGGAGGTACACCTACCTAAAATTATATACAATTTAAAAAATATTAGTACGTATTTACAAAGTTCATAAAACCATTATCTTAACGAAACTACTTAACTATGTAGAGTAATCTTAAGGGCCGCCAAATCTCACATGAAAAGCTGATATACATTACTAGATGTTTGGTTGTAGTATAAGGATATACAAACCCAAGAGCATGCGGAAGTTCAACCCCCCCCCCCCCCCCCCCCTCCCTCCGTTCGGCTGAGCAGGATATGCACTTTGGAATGTACGTCCGAGGGTAAATTATAAGAAAAAAAAAGAAAGGGTAGCGACATAACTCTAGCAACTACCTTTTATAAACTTTTGATAGTGATTGCCTCAGAATTACCTTCGCGCCGCGATAAAAGTAGAGCAGGTAAGTCTAGTCGTCAGGTCGCTCCAATCATAGCTCCAGGTGAGTGGAATTATTTACATCACATTCGGTGTTGGTTTGCACTGTCTCGATATTTTTTTAATATTAAGACTGACACAGTCGTCATCAAGATAGCAAAGGAGATCACACTGGTCCATGTCCCTTGCCTTGCACGGTTTTTATCTTGTGGTTCATCAAACGTCTCTCAGCTATGAAGTAGTAGGCTGGGAAGTACAGTTCACGATTTCGTTCTTAAAAAAAATATATACATGTTATTGAACTGCCAATCCAGGACATATTTTTCTCCTATATTTTGCAATCTTCTTTGGCTGGACGAATACTCGCTCGCTCGCTTGTGAATCTTCACAAATCGTGAATAAAAATAAAACGGTACGAGCTCAACAAGAAGTAGTCTTTGTATATTAAAGGGTCCCTCTCAACCAAGGTGCTTTGCGCTCCAGTATTATTATGGCGGCCATTTTCGTGTGCCGCGTAAATGGCGGCTTGAAGTTAAAAACTACTTTTTGCAGGATCCTGGCCTTGTTCTCGCCACAAAAAGCAGTTAGACGACCCAAGTTAGCACAATTTCGAAAGTATGGCATACATTAGCGTCATTAGCCCCACGAGAGATCGAGTTCCCGGGATGAAAACAATAACACGCGACCGCAAAGCACACTGGTTGAGAGGGACCCTTTAATCCTTTCAATTTTCAAGCTCGCGGATATGAATTCTTCTTACTGACTGTCATACATTGCACATCAGGGTAAATCACTGTTTTGCTGTATTATCATGACTTGTCTGCTTGATAATGTATTGATATTGTAAGAATAAATGATATGTTTATTACTCTTGTGACACTTAAGATAATTAAAGAGACTGTGTTTTTAAGAGGCGCCCGTTAGTAAATACCGATAAATCCGAGACAAGACCGAAAATTGATATTTTATTTTATTTCGCCAAAAATATCCTTTTGATGAGTTTAATTTTCAAGAGTTCAATCCTGATTTTTTTCCAGGCTTTCTTTTAACAACTGCGTAAGTTGTTACATTCACTGCAAGGATCATTCATTTATTCATTATTTTCAAAAGTTCCAGCGATTTTACATCCTTGTGAAATCTAGCAAAGTTCGAAATTGTATCACCTAATCGAGCCGGAGGACGAACTTCTTGCGGGTAGAATTTACGTAAAATAGAGCATTTTCAAATGTCATTACAGAAAGAACGAAAACTTGCCATGGTTTCATTTCTACATACGTCATTATCTACCCTAATATATCATTCGTTAGTGCATTTTATCATGTTGAAGTAAATCATTTTTGTTTACTTCTTAGCCGTTTAAAAAAATATAACTACCCAGTTTTAATTTACCCACGAGATCAGGCTATGCTTTTTTTTTCGGACAACTGAGGGAAAATTTATATTCTCGCCGACATCGTTTACGGCGCCTTAACCTTTTCACTCCCAGAGTCAAACCTTGAGTCAATATAAATGTTGGGTCTGGAGGAAACCCTAGCGAGTGACCATTCAAATGAAAGCTATTGAGCAATACTTTCATGTGGTACTGTTTGTTTTTGACAATTTTGCAAAACGAATTTCAAGATTTTTTTCCTCAGTTTTGAACTTAACACTCTTGGAGTGAAAGGGTTTTAAAAACAATAATTTGAATCATAACCTCGAAATTGGTCTTGATTATTTATGGATATTCCTCGAAACATCGGCGAGGTCAATTATACATGAGTACAATATATTTTACTGTTTCAACATTTTATTTATAAACTTCTCTTTGGAATTTGTGGTAAAACAGTCATCACTGATCATTTTTACTTCAACACTGTGCTGTGGAAAATATTAAGGTTTTTATCGCATATTTTCCTTCCTACGTATTTTATTTTAAATCGCGTGGTAAATTTGAAAAAACCCGTGTATAAAGACCGAGTTAATGAATAATGAAGATGTTTTCTATATACAAATGGGTTTTCGACGAACGTTTAATTAACACTGACCGCATTTTAATAACTTCGACCATATTATAACCCATTAACATGCCAAAATGTGTTGGGACGTTTTAAACATTTTTAAGCATCACTTACATAATGCGAAGGAAAATGAATTTCAAGGTACAATATTAAATAGAAATTGGAAACACGGTCCATGTGCATGCGTGTTTCATTATGGTATTTTTGAAAACGGTAACATACGCTGACTAATATTCAATACAATTCCAGCTTTTTTAATTAACTTCTCCATATTTTTTTCTATCAACATGCCAACATTTTTTCATACTTTCACGCGCGTGATGAAAATGTTTCAATTTTTTTTTAGCATGATCTACATAATGCGAAGGGAAATGAATTTCAAAACACAACATTAACAAACAAACAAAAAAGGAATCTTGTAATTGGAAAGAATGACAGAAACGCGGTCGATGCACATACGTGTTTCATAATTGTATTCAGGTAATAAATTTTGGAAAGGAAACCTCGCATCACAAAAATGTCTCCATTTTATTATTTTAAAAAACATTATATGCTTGAAAAAACTTGGAAATGAACGAAAAGTCCGAAAGATTCATACAAAGCAGGAGATAAGTATTACATTCCTTTCCCATCATCTTTATTTATAGGCGATAGACAAGTAGTCACAGCTTTTACAGATCGATGTTTCTCCGAAATTTGATGATATCAATCTCTAGGCTCCTGGGAATTACTGTGAGAGGTAAAGAACGAACGCTAGAAAGAAAGCAATACTTACTCGAACAAATTAGGACCTCCACAGACCTTAGAGATAGTTGTCGATCATAAAAAGTTGTCGATGACAAAAAAGCCAGTGTGTGAAGCTAGTTGTCGATAACCAAAGCCCTTACTTATCGATAACTAGCTTCACACATGTACACTGGCTTTTTTTTGTTATCGACAACTTTTATGATCGACAACTAAATAGTTGTCGACAACTATCTCTCTAGTCTGTGGAGGCCCTTAGGTATTAATTTCCGAACTAAAAACTTTCAAGTAGTGAGAAAATATTATCCTAAAATATCAATCATTGATATTTTATTCGCCTTCGAGTCGAAAGCAAATAAATAACTATCGAACATAATAATTGAACAAAATAGGCACATATTAATTAAAAACAAAAATATATGTCTAACTCACCCTCCGCGAGCGTTGGATAAGACATTATTGAAGTCAAAGATACGAACGCCAATAACAAATAAAAATTCATGCTTGAAACAAAACGGATGCTTCCAGTTCTTATCTCAAAGAAAAATCAAGATAATGTTGAGTTAGCGCCAGATATGTGTATTGAAGCAGCAGCTGAAGTCAAGTCACCCACTAATAAAGGGTGGCTTATACTGTGAAGCTGCATTCAACAAAATATGTAGCTGTCAGACGTAACCAATAATTAACAATTATTGGACGAGGTTGAGCAAAATATCGTGATTTGTCAGTGGCGAGCACATCAATTATTTGCCGAAGCTGAAGGCTGAGGCAAATAATTGATCTGCGAGAGTAGACCATTATTCGTAAGCAGTTATTTGCAAGTCACGTGGTGGGCTCTCGGCCAGTGAAAAGGAAGAAACAAATGCATCGAATGATAAAATATATTGCTGCAAAAGACACTGAGGATGACTCCTCTTGTTGTTAATTATTAATAGACTTCCTGCATTAGTTGTGTTTTATCAATGAGTGAATATAACATCTTTCTCTCTAATTAACCGGGCAACCTGGGAACTAGCCCGGTCCGTAACTCGCTCATAGTTATTTTTAGAAGTGACTCACTCCACCTTAAAACTCGGCCAAACCACTAGGAGCAGTACTAGGGCAAAGTGTTATTGTAGAGCTGCTATCCGTTTATTCACGTGGCGTTCTTATCGTATAATTTTATACAACAAGCATTTCAATTAAAAAAAGAGCGAGTCAATCATTTACTAGAAAATCCAATTTACATGTAGTCGTCATGCCAACTGAGTACGACAACTTGAGGCGTATTATCTTCCGTCCTGATGCATTCTGGGTGCGGTTGTTCAAAGGACGCTTAAGCTAATCCGCGTGAATCGATTGATTTCAGCTTGGTAATTTTTCAGTGAGGTTTTCAGTTTATATTGTTGTCCTCCAGTTTTGACTTTGGGTAATCATAAACTCTACAAAACATTGGTAGACAAATTAACATATTGTTTAAGTTTTAATGCAGGATTAGCGTCAATTGTATCAATAACAAAATTCTCGTTTCTAATTGGTTCCCCGCGCGCCTATTTTTTACGTAATTGGAGCGCGCGCGCGCGGATGGCGTGGGTGTCCAATTACAGGTATCCAATTCGAGCAAGTTCAAATTGGTAATGGTAATGGGACTGAGTGGAGTCCAATTCGGTCTGTAATCATACGAGTGATAACATCACGAGTATGATTACAGACAGAATTGGACGACACGAAGTCTTATTACCAATTAATCATAAAAATTACAATTTCCGAGGAAAGGAGAAGAAGGGAAATTATGTCAACGGGTCAACTTTTTCTTTTTTTCTTTTTTGCTCTATAAATAGCGAGATTATCGGTTGCTAAGTAACTCGCGAAAAATAAATATTTGTGTCAATCAAATACGCAACCATGCGAGAACTGCGCAGAACTTATCAACATTTTGTTGAACGAACGCTTAGCGGGGCAGTTTTTCTTTCAAAGTACAATATTTTTTAAAAACAACCTGACTCGAAGCTGTAAAGTCTGTAAACTAATCGGAGTCAGAGTCAATGATTCTTCGCTTCCTTGGCTATTCGGGTCTTCGGTTGACGTTGTTCGTGTTGAACACACAGTTGTTGTAAACTTGAAATGGCGCCGAGAGATAGTCTGTTTCGTAGCCATGCTGTACAAAGACGGCTGGATTCTCGAAGGAAACAAACTCACTCAGGATTAGAACTATCTGATGATCAGACATTCTCTTTCATCACAGCTGCGACAGCTGCTGGATTTGACGGAGCTGGCCCCGAACTGTGCATTGGCAAACGACTTGTTGATGGAGGAGAAGTGACAGCCGCACATGTTTTTGTCGAGCTGGATTGTTGACATCAATGTTTCTCGCTTTACACCATTGTGCATGCCCATACTGTCATTCATGTTTTGGTTGCTCGAACTGTGTTTTAGCTTGTTTTTGGAGGCTGCCGTTTCATTTATTTCCGAAGTTCTTCATCCGACACAAGTGGGAAACGAGACTGGTCTACTTGCATTGTTGTTGTTGTGTTTTGTCGAACAATGGCGGATTTTCATCGGAAGTCGGCTGGATGTTTGCCTCCTATCCGTTTGCAGTTTTTAAAACGATGTAGTGGTGGGCTGAAATTCATCTGAACTTGTCAATATATCCATAAAAGAACTCGTCTGGTTTCTTGGCAAAAAACATTTGTGCCATAGGATAAACAAAATCACCATTGCCTTCTCCAATACTGTCATTGTTCAAGGGACAAGGGGAAGGGTAAAAAATTATCCATTTTGCAGAGAGAGAGTTCATACTCTTGCTATGGTTATTTTAACCAAGGCTGTGATTGGTTGATTTAAACTAGAACTTTAAATGTGATTGGCTTATTAAACTGTCCGATAACAAACTGTCCGATAACAAACTGTCCGATAACAAACTGTCCGATAACAACTTGGCAAAGCAAATTAGTGGAAAATAGGAGTTTTTTCAACCAATCACAACCGAGGAAATTGTAATTTTTATAATTAGATACCTGTAATTGGACACCTACGCCATCCGAGCGCGCGCACGTCAATTAGGTACATTTAAATGGGTTCTTTCTTGCTGTCTCCGTACTGTTTGTAAAACTGATTGAATAAATCGCTGACATTTTCGCTAAAAGAAGTTCTCTCAGACTCTCTAACCTCGAATTTTGTTATTGATACGATTAATTGGTAATTGGTCCTCGTGTCGTACAATTCAGGGGTAATCGTGCTCGTAATTTCGAAATCGGCCTCGCGCTGCGTGCTCGGCCGATTTCGAAATTACTCGCCCGATTACACCCTGAATTGTACTCCACTCGGTCCAATTACCATTAATAATCGACGTTCGAATAACTGGACCCTAAATATGTAATAACTGACTGAAATTCAGTTTTTGTTTTGTTTTTAATTCAGTCAAGCTTTTTGATGTTTTATTTGGCTAAATTCGTTAATTTATTCGATGTGTAATTAACGGTAAAATTCTAGCCGCAGCCAACACAACTAATATGGTTGAGGGAAGTTCCTGCTGGCTTTAATGAAACGACGATTAGATATATTTAATTCAGTAATTATAAATTTTCTCAGTGAATCAGTGAAATAAAATGATTGCACAAGTATGATAAGTTAACTTAACTTTATTATATATCCTTGAATATCTCACTACACAAGAAATTCACAGAACACAATGATACAAAGGAAATATAGTCAGTTATTGCATTACTAACTTTCTGATTGGTTCAAAGCACATATTTTATTAACTTGTGATCATATATGTTATGTTTAAATATTTTGTGTCAACCCGAAAAGCAGGGGAAAGCCTTGAATCAAATCAAAATGGTTAAACATATAGTTCAAGATAAATAAATATATGAAATAATAAATGCCTTTTTAAAAAGTGCACTCAAATGCTCAACAATGAGCCAGCAAAGATATTTCGAAAAGCCAAATGTGGCTGACAATAGGAAACTAAAATCATTAAAACTTAACAGTATCAAACAAAATGTTACAAATAGCTAAATATAGAGGTTATTCAGCGGAAAGTTGTGTAATACGGCTGGGTTTTTTTTTTTTTTTTCTCGCCTAAAGGCTCGAAAAAATAAACATTGACGAGTTAAAATGCCCAGCCGTATTACACAACTTTCCGCTGAATAAATTGTTTATTATGCGACATAATTATTTCCTAAAATATTGGCTTTCAATAGTGTTTCCGTAGCGCGCGGTCAGGAGGACTAAGAACCGTTGAATACGGTCTCATATTTGCACTCGTTTTGGTGCGTATTCGCGAGCTAAAATGCTACGTCGTATAATAATTAACAATTATTCGCTGAAGGCGAAGTGAATATTGGGGAATATTCCCCGAGACGAAGTCGAGGGGAAAATTCACCAATATTCACGAGCCTGAGGCGAATAATTGTTTTATAATATACAAATTGCAGGGAAAATGTCGAATTTCTCCGAAGAAACTGGAAAAATACGAAAATATTCCGCCATTTTTTCCCCGAGACAAAAACATTTGAACTTCGCGGCATTTCCAAATAAGGTAGAGAGGGTATAATGCCTCTGAGACCATGAGTAGGGAACCAATCAAATTGCTTGAAAATGCATTATCCCATGGTTAGTATATTATAATAAGTAATATAATACAAAGTTTGATATTAGTAAAATGTAATGGAACATTCCTGTAAATACACAAAAAAAATGACAAACAATTTATGGGAAGATCCGAAAAGTGACGTAATTCATTCAGAAAGTGAAAGAGGTTTTACCTTAGATGTAAGCTTAACCTGTTCATTTAACTGAATCAGCACATTAGATATCTGAGACGAGCCGGTAAACTTTCGGTAAGGTATTTATCAACCACCGCCGACAGAGAAATTATCTTTGGATATCAATCTTTTCTCTCAGTCCGTGTGGCTACTAGCAGTTTATCTTGTCCTTTACTTTATTGGACTTGATCGTTTCTGAGCTCCGAGAGTTTTTGTTCATTCAACACAAGTTTCTAGAAGTCTTGGTCTACGGGGAATTGCACTCGAAATTGATCGTTGTTCTTTGCTGGTCAGTTTTTGTTCAACTTAATCGCACACGATTTGCCGCATATATATAAGTTAAATACTCGACTCCAGTTGACTTCTACAAGGAGCACATAATGAATAATGTTCAGCTCCAGCTCCGCAATTATTTCGGATCTTCCCGTATCCTAAATCGTTTGTCATAATGTTCAAGAATATACACGACTTTATATAAGAATATTTCTGAAGAAAATTCCGTCTCGCTCACTTTGCCTCCTTCTTTCATTCAACTTACACAGTGAGCACGGCGTCAATTCTATCAGATTTTGTTATCTGCAGGCTAGGCTATTTGTGTAGCAGGCTATATTCTGTCGCATGGCAATATCGCATCAGCTGAATTGCTGTTATATGTTATTCTATTCCATTCATTTTGTTATTCTATTATGCTATCAAACATAAAAGGTTCCAAACCGAACAAGACTACTCATGATACATTTAGGGAATACGTATCGGTTTTAGCGTCTCCTCTTCTAAATATCCGAAGAGTTTCAAATTCTTCTTTTGCAATCAAAACGTGGACGTTTGCTACCATATATGACATAGACTAACCACCCTAAAAAAGGCTGTTACACACAGCTGTAACTCGTAACTAGAAAATAACTTGAAGGGATGAAAATTCAAAACGGCTGACACGAAAACAACAATATTAACTTTATTATTATTGTTTTGAAAACCTCCTGTGGTTAAATTGAAAACCTGACGAGGCAAACAATTGAAGGGTGGATGTTAATGGATATGGTCTACGAAGTTACTATTAACCCTATGGCTGGGCTTTTCTGGAGTTCGTGAAGCTGAGGGGGAAGGAGAACATAAAGCGTCTCTCCCTATGTATCTCCAAAAGTATTCAATCTGTGGTAATGGAACTTGTATGCTGCGTAAAACATATATTTTAGTGGGAGTCACATATCAATTATGGCGTCATAAATGTAAAAAAAATAATCATCCATCTTGAAACAGGATGACTAAACAATGATTTATAAAAATCAAAAACTTAACGGGATCTGAAAAACTGTAAATACCGAAAACTCCACGAAATCTGGATAGAACACTGCCAATAACACGGTTGCCATGAAAACGTCAAATCACGTGTTAAAACAACGGGTACATCGAAACTTTTCAGTAATAATTCACAAAGTTTCACCAAAATCAGCGCGTGCAGTTCCTCCCACCCCCGTCCCCCACCTCCAGGCAGAATAGGTTTAAACAATGCCAAGACAATGCAAACTTCGCAACTTAACTTAATTTGATGGCAGTGATGTTAGGGCAAGTCAACCAAGATAGAAAACCTCCACCTTATCAGGCTCGAATAGATTTGCCCCAGCCATTATTGTTTTCTTGTTTTGTACTCCAGATGGTGCAGGGTAGGTTTTGCCTAGTTCTGCTTTTGAATCATCACCGTCTTTTGTAATGTAGATGAGTTGACCAAACATTGGACCAAAAACTTTGTTCTTAATAATAGCCGGAGATGACTGTACCATGATCTTAAATGGTGTCAGTTCTTCTTTATTGCGGAGAGAAAATATGAACGCATTGCGGGTATTGCCTTGAACATAGTCATTCTCAGCTGTAGGTGACTCTGAAGAACAAGAAAATACAAAGGTAAACATGAATTTCAGGAAAATATGAGCGTGTTTAAAGTGGAATCCTGAGTATAAATTTATCTGTATTCTGTAGAATAAGTAAGTAGAATACCGTATAGTATGTAAGATATCAACAACGAGTGCGAGTGTTTTAAATCAAAGGCTTCTATGAGCCACTCATGAATGATAAGGCATAACGTAGAAAATTCTAACAGAAAGCCAAGTGCTGCGGACGGAAATTGATAATCCGATAAGCAAGTCAAAAAATAATTATGAACTTACAACTGCCTGATTCCCCATGGCCACAGTGGCTGCAAACATATATGTGCTAATTTGTTGACTATAAATTACTCCATGCTGATGTAGTGTGTACATTTTGAGAATACATGCCACACTTCAAAGTGGTATCATTTATTGCTCTTGAAATCCGAATAAATTTAGCACACCGTGATGCAGTTCTATAAGCGGTGTTCAAAAATTATTTTTAAGCGGCCGACGCCCATGGGGGCGGCCGCTTCAAGGAATGGACTTTTTTTTTCCGCAGTAACTTTGTGACCGCGCTCGTAGTAGTAGGTGTTGGAAGATATATATGCGCATTAACCATTTTTAGCGTTACTAAGTGATGAAGTAACAGCAAAGGAGCATGACACATCACAAGGTGTGCTTTGATACCTCGGAAAATGATTTTGTTTTGGATTTCCAAATGTTTATTTTGCTTTAGTTGGCGGCATTTGGTTAGATATTACAGTTTCTACTCAAAAAGCTAAACTAAGCTAGCCAAAACAACAACAGGGTATGATGCAACCCTTGTTTTTACGTAGTGACTAGCCTTAGACCCCCACTCGGCCGTGTCCGTCTGTTTGTTACAGGCATCGTTCCCAAGGCTGTACGAGCTGAAATGTTTCCTGAAGTTTATCAGCGTACATGTATTGCGTTTATTACAGGAATCGCATTGAAAAAAAGCAAAGACAGATGTCCCACAGCAGTGAACAGCAGTGTTGATGCAAAATGTGCTAAATTTGGGGGTGTAAACTTTGCGCGTTATTCGATCCCAGCGGGGAATCGGCTTCTGGTTTCACGCAAACTGCGGACTTTGGCGAGACTAGCGTGACCTGACTCGTCCCCTGTCGTCTCTCTTGTCCCCTATTAATGTTTGACCTTCCCAGCATCCCCCAGTCGCCAGGACGCTCGCATATAATAAATAATAGGAGACTGAGAGACGGCTGGGGACAAGTCAGTGGCGTTTCAATTCTAGAGGGGTTTTCCCATTACATGGTAAACATGACAGCCCAGTATACGCATGATGTAATAGAGAGACACCATTAATTTGTTATTCGTATCTAGCGATCATAGCGTGGGCAATGGTGTAAAGTGCGTGTTATCCTGTATAGGTTTTGAAAGAATACTTTATTAGTGGGTATTAAGACATCTATTATTGGTACAATTAGGTGTTCAAATGTTTATTTGGCTTTTAGTTGACGGCATTTGGTTAGATATTACAGTTTCCACGCAGTGAGTTTAATATAAATATTGCATCACGTAGTCACGTTTTTCGTCACGCAGGTTCGTACTGTTGACTCTTGACACTCTTATTTGGGGGGTGCACCTCAGAGTCCAGTGTCCGAGGGGAGGAGCGGTGGATTGTTGCCCCCCCCCCCCCACCCCCTCAAGGTGATATCGACCGCTTGTTAACTCCTTTATGAGTTCTTGTTTTCCGTAATCCAGTCCTGATCAGTTCCTAAAAATTCAAGATGGCTCTTATTATTGAAAAGTTCCATCGTTTAAAAGTCCCAAATAAACTTGTCCGTGATTCAGATAAAGATGAACTTTACTCATGCAATTGTTATAAAGCAAATACAACATTTAGCGTACTGTAGCGTTTAGCTAGGCTACCAAAATGAATCTCTGCAATAGAAGGCTCGATCGATCGATCGATGGATCCGCGTCTTTTCTTCCTCTCCTAAGTCACACACGCATGCACATAATTAGTCGAAATGGGCACGGCTAGATCTCCTCCTTCATCTCTTCTCAAATTATCCATCCGTCCTCAAACTGCTCCTCGATCTACGCCTGCCATCTTGGAAGACCCGTCGTCGCCATATTGGATACCGTCTGAACTCTCGTACCCTACCCTCTCCTAGGCGTTTTGCTCCACCGACCCCCCACCCCTAACTCCCCACCCTCTCAGCGATCGAGCGATCGATCGAGTACTAATTTGCATATCCATGTCCCTCACTATCGTCATTTAATTCCATTCATGAGTAAAAACGAGCAGCAGTGATTTATCAGGTTTTAAAACACGAGGCGAAGTCGAATGTTTTTAGACCTGATAAAAACACGTTCTGCGAGTTTTCGACTTCATAAAATTTCCCTCTAAATCTATTAAAACTGATCATAATCTTGAAATTTTATTTTGTTTTAGACGAGAAAATTTAGCTAAGAGTTCAGCCGTATCTTTATCAAATATATATACACCCATTACACTAGTAGTAGTTGACCATTTGTTTTCCAGTTCTTAATTTACGGTTATCAAACGTAAGCTCTGAATTGAAGTAATGAAAAGTTCTTAATTTCTGTAAATCCCTTGGGGGTGAAACCGCAAGAATCTGAAATGAAATTGGATATCAAGATCACCAGTGGATCACTAGTGATCTTGATCTGTCATTTCATTGCATATCAAGATTCATGCACGTGACTTAAGTTTGCGCCACATGGCCTTCACCGGGTTTCAAACCTCATACACGTGACGAAATGCGTGGTTAATTTCCTCATGAACTATTAAATGAGATTGATAAGTTATGGTCAATACTACATTTGTTTGAGTGTCGCGCGCGATCGCTGTTTCGTAAAATAACTGTGTTAACGTGACTCCTTATACTGCCAATTCGATCAGTCCAAGCCGGTTTTCAATCTGAGCAAGGAAAGGCTATATTTCTCGAGATTATTCCCCTTTCAAATGAACATCCGCGCAGCAACAGGTTTCGGGCTGTTAAGGACTGTGACATTATACTCACAACGCGAAACTACACATGACTAAAATCCGACTGAGTAAAATTAAATTAAATTATTCGGCAACATTCTGACATTAGTTTTCCAGCCGGTCAATCAAGCTCTAGGTTCAAACCAAATTGCTTTATATTTTTCTTTGTGTCATACATTTTTCATTTGACAGTCGCAGTCTGAAACAAAGGCAAATACAATTCAAACCCGCACACAGTTGACGTTGTCTATTACCGGAATTAAAAAAAAGATAAAGAACATAGCGTGCAGATAAAGCATGAATGGATGCCCTGAAAAAATAATAGTGATTTCAAAGCGTCAAATATTTTTAAATATTTCTGGTCCAAGTAATATTTGTATGACTCCCGTACGAATAGGAAAGTCGGCGATTCTATTTTTTTTTAATTTTTAGTCGAATGACACGCATTGATGATTCCAAAGAGCCCTCGAACTCATTCCGTCGAATGTCGTCTTGAATCCGGTAATTATCCCCTAAATGCACAACATTTACCCACATTAGCAAGAAAAACATACAGCCGAAAAGAAGCTTAATAATACCGCGTAACAGTATAACGTCACAACAAGGTATGTTGCTGTGGAATTGCTGGCTCAGCTGGAAAATATTTTGAGTAATGACGCACGGAAATAAGTAACTGTATTCAGTTTAATTTGTCAGGAGCGACAGGACTCGAACCCATGACCTTCCGTACACTTGTCGGATTCTCTGAGCGGTCATTTTCATCTTACAAAGGACTTGGAAAATCATTGAGTATGCAACGTAGATAGTTCTGTTTGATAGGCTAGAACTGAAATAGTGGCTTCAGGGAACGTATGACGCACAGTAGTTGAATGCGATAAGCACTGGACCGATTAAAGTCTAATACAACGTTGTCTGTATAAACCAGTCATTTGCCGAAACTGTGATTTACATTTTTCTAGTCCTTTTGAACTCAGTGTTTACTTTTAAGTCCTTTATTTTGGTTACGAACCCAGGGAACCCAGACGAACTGTTTGACTGTGTCACGGCTATTTTGCATTAGTATAGTGAATGTATGGGATTTACTTAAAGTGCCTATAACCCCAAAAACTTTTTTTTGTTCTAAAAAATCTATACATTTTTCTGAGCAGAACGCCGAAAAGAAAAATCTTTTTGGTTGAAACCGCGATTTTTTATGAATTTTCAAAGTCTCGGAAAATCGCATTATTTAAAAACATGACCGAGTAGCAGAACCATCTGAAATTACTGGATCTAGCCCGATTCGTGACGTCATTCCAGGCCATCAATCGATCGCTCGCGAGCCTTGAGTTGTGTCTTCGTTCTGAGCTAGAAATGCGTGCAAAATTGAGCCGAGCCGTTCTTTGCCGTTGCCGTTGCTCTTAGCATTTCAGAGATGAAGATTTCATGGTCAAGTTTTCTGGGTTGATCGATCGGCGAGTCTGCAGCGAAGATTGAGTAAAGATGAAATTAGAGTTGACAGGACTTCAATTTGCTTCGTTCGGGTTCCAGAATTTTCGTAGAATTCAAGGTAATAATTTATTCTTGCAGTCTGTTTATACAGTGTTTATACTACGCGAACAATCCGGCGACACATTTCATTTGTTTATACTTCAGTTACTGATCTGGCGACATCAAAGGAGGACAGATTCTCACCGAAAAAATTCGACATCTTCGGGCTTTAGCATTATTTCCTGAAACTGCTAAGCTAAATCATTTAAAAGCAAAGTAAGATATTCCCAATCGAATCGTAACTTCGAACAGAAGCTTCAGAAGAGTACTGTCTGAATAGCGCACGGCTTCCGTATACGTACGAGTATCCACTGCAAATAATTCATACATGAGTCCAGACTTTCGTTCTAGAACTTCCATGCAAATACTTAAGCCAATTCAGTATTTTCCATCGTTGTTTAAACCTGTGAAGCGATTCTGTTCATTCAATTCAGCTGTGTGTTCCGTGTGAATGTCATAATTTCCCTGTTGAGCGACACCGCGTGGACTTTCATAATATTATATTTTTAACACAAGTTTTAAGAAATTATTTTTTCAAGTATTCAAGCTACTTTAGTCTCGTGTTTGTAGAAGTGTCTTTCACGGACGGGAGGATGCGTGACATTTCTGTGAGTTCGGCTCGATACAAAGCGTATAGATAGACATAGCGAATTTGTAGTCCGAATCAATTCCACAGCTCTCGTAAAAAATAGCGTAATGCATTAAACAAACGTATAAATATTTCAGGTTACCCAGAAAAAAAGTTATTACATTGACATTCTACGAAAATTCTGTAATACCCCATCAAGATCAATTTCTCTGCTTTCCAGTTCAAAACTGGCGCCAATGGCCTGGAATGACGTCACTAGTCTCAGTCTCCCTTTGACTCGGCCATGGGGAAAACAACCCTCACTTTGACGGCCCATAGAAAATTGCCGTTTTAACGGAATTTTGCTTAGTATAATATAAACATTCATTTGGGGCAAAAATAATTTTTGGGGTTATAGGCACTTTAATGGTTCGTAGAATTGCAAATATTCACGTAAAGTATTAACAAATACATGCTATAATGCAAAGGGTGGAAAGTAATTAATAGCCTACTGGCCTTCCCCGTCTGCATAGGTGTAGGAGGGGGGTACAGACATCTTACCTCCAACGGGTAGATGATACCCCACCCCCTAAAATAGGGTATCTCTGGTGTGCAGTTGTTTTGAACTGTTCTTTAAATGTGGTGCAATATGCAACATGCAAAAGTTTATGTGCTTGGTGGGGGTGTCCATCTTTCCAATGCTTCTACATTTATGTCAAGGATTAATGTACTGTACTCCTTTTCAGAAGACAGCAACAACAACAACAACAACAACATCCTCTTTATTACCCTTATTCAATTATTTACAATACCTTGACATTTTAAAGCACATAGTTCACAATGCGCTGGTATAAGTCATAGCCCCACAGCACAGACATGATCACACGAACAATACCTAAACCTGTTATGTTTTCCATTTTCTAGAAAACATATCGTCCACCTTTTTGGAAGTTTGGAATGGATGCTGTACATGTTGGCCATTTTAAGGGTTAGAAAATAATATAAAAAAAACAACACAAAAAATATTACCCCAAGGAATGTCAGTGTATCCTCCAAACACGTACTGGTAGTTTCTGATGATTACAACTGTGTGATTTTTCCCATCGCAGTATTGATGGAATTTCCTGGCTCTCCAGCCGTTGTCATCGCGGGGTGCTCTGTAACACCGCTGCCATGTCGAATGATTTCCAACAGCAGGTGCAAGGAATTCCGCGAGATGATTGCGATACTTGTCGTTATTATTATCGCCATTTTTATTGCGTGATAGTATTTTTGAATCTATAACGAAACCTGAAATTTAAAATTAAGTTTTGTGTTATTCGAATAAATTAAAACCTCTGTAAAATTGATATTGAAAACAATTTAGTCAAAGGTTCGTTTAATTTCGAATGTAGGGAAGCTATAAACCGACTAACTTAAAGGTCAAATGCAACGAAATTTGGCATTTTTTTCTTTTGTCGCGAAAACTGTTCTTTATACTAGCATCAATCATACTCAACCCTCAAAAGCTGGTTTGGGGCGATCTGTGGCGCTATAAGGCACGAAATTCGATAATTTCCGAGAATTTCCGACGGCTTAACGAAAACGAACCAGGAATGACCGCGCTTGGAATGGAAACGAATTTATTGTTTTTGTGATGTCATATGTGGTGAGCTTATTTTCACGCGTGTTTTCGCTCGTGTTTTCGCGCGTGTTTGAAGCTTGTAATTTGCTTGGGTCGAGTGTTCTGGGTTTGTTCGGAGATTATTCCATAGTGTATTGACGAAAATGGATGAAGACCATGACATCTCCTTTGAAAATGCTCAAATTAATCTCATCCATTCCTTGCTTCTCTTCTCGTCGTTAAGGAATGTAAAAAAGCTTACGCCTGATTAGCGACCTTAAGCAACCACGACGGCGACGGAAACGAGAACGTCACAAAACAATAGATTTAATAGTACAATTGCTCCGCACGTGCGTTTTGCATTTTAGTACATTTCTTTGCCGTCCTCTGCAAAACAACAACGTCAAATGACCACATTCACGGTATTATGGAGAACGTGAACACACGACGGTGAATTTTCCTTTCTCTATCTGGACTTGAACTCTGTCCCTGCGAATTCAGCTCCTGGACGTGTTGGAATAATCACGAAATAGTTTATAGCAATGTGAATTCACTTTTTAAGTGACGTTTTTGAACAGTTGCTACAGTTAAAAGCAGCACAAATTAAAACACCATACTTGTTGATGTTTTGAAACTGCAGAATTTTGTAATTCTCGCTCTTCTCGCGGACTCGCGCGTGTATGTGACGTCATATGTGGTGAGCTTTCCATTTCCGACAATTTTCCGAAGTTTGCCCGAACGCTTCCGTTTGTGGAAGCGAGAAATAAGGCGGTTTTCAAAGTAGAATATCTCGGCGACGTTTTGTCCAAATCGTTTCAAACTTCAGAATATGATTGTTCATAATATTCCCTATGATTTCGACTTAAAACTAATCTTATTAAAATTTAATTGCATTTGAGTGAAGTATTATAATAGCCTTATGATATGTTTACGTCAGACTAGCTAATTTCATCTCAAGTCAAAGTCCAAGCTGATACATTTTACTGATGTTAACACCCACGTGTAAACAGTATGCACGTGCCAGAGGTTGATAATAATTCTGTCTAAACGAGGCTTGGGGGTGAACTTTGAACAACTAACGTTATCATACAAAAGGCCTATTGCTCATCAAAGCCATTTCCCGCATATATTTCCGCTGCTTAATCATTGAAATGTCACGTCCAAAGCCTAAAATATGTTTCTTTATCATCTCCAAAACTAGAATTCCTGGTCTTTGGGGCTCCGTAGTAATTTTCGTAACGGATTTTGCCATGTGATTCAGGTGACACGAGTGGAATGAAAAACAAACATGGCGCCGTTCTTAGCCTAAAAGAAACAGCTTAATTGACCATAAAGGCATACCGCAAACGGCAAACGGCTAACTTCAACCTGCGGTTTGCGGTCTGAAGTAATCTTCGATCTTAATTTGTCTATTATCGCATAATAATGTCGTCTCACTCGTAAGCAAAAATATAAAGTGCAGATATAGATCCCTTTCACCAAAAACATAAGGCTAACTTCAATAACTATTTTTTAGGTATCGTTATTTTGTATATTTATTTAATATTGTTCGTCAGTTAGCCTTTTTAGAATGTTCACGTTAAATAGACAAATTAGAGATATTAAGCATCACGTTTGTCTTCCCCGCAAACGGCAAAAATAATCCCACGTTTGCCGTCTGGCGTTTGCCGTTTGTACGTAAAAGAGAGTAGTTTCGCGTTTATCGTGAGCGTGTGAATTATTTTCGATCTTTTATGATGGATTTATTTAACGATTGGAGGAAAAGTAAAGAAAATCGAGTGCAAGCTGACGTTTGCTGTTTGCCGTAGAACGTGGTGCTTAATTTCTCTATTAATGAAAATAGTTCACGTGACATTTACATGAAAATAACTTTTAATGCAAGTAACTGACGCCACCTTAAAAGACATATATCGAAATAAGTTATTCTCCGTTATTTACATTTGTAACAGTTTGAAACATTTTTGGCAAAACTGTGCTGTACAACATTTAAATTACCCAATTCTGCTAAACGTATGTTTTGACGTCACGGACAACGGACTGTAGTTGTCAGGTCAAATTTAAGAAATGCCAAAGCTATAAGTTAAGAGAAAATAAAGATCTTTCAATTCTCTCCTGGGGGTATTGTATAACCTTTACCTATTCCGCAGCGATGTCCATAAAATCCAGAGGGACAGTTGCAGGTATAACCATTAGTACCGTCAGTACATGTTCCGTGGTTCAGACAAGGATTGCTCTTACACTCGTCTATATCTGCAAAAAAATATCGAAGTCGTAAATGACACAGTTTACTCCGCCGATAACAATCGTATTTCTTTTTAGGTGTTGTACAGTTGCGGTCATTTTTGCTCCTCGTTCATTGACATCTGTAAGAGCTCTGCTAGGTATACGTTCACTTCAGCGTAACAACATAATGCGCGCTATTTCATCTAGCCGGTGTTATCGTCCTGGTGACTGAAGTTTCGACAACCAGTTGTGTCGTGCAAACCAGTTTGTTGCAAACGTACAGGTTGTGTCGCAAATCAATTGTATTACAAACCAGTTTTATTTCAAACACGTTATGTCGCAAACCAGTTGCGCTGGTATAGTCCTGTATACATTTCAAATAACGTGTTCACCATGCAGTTGAATCCGTTTATACTGTCCATGCAGGTTCCGTGGTTCAGACAGGGATTACTTGCACATTCGTCAATATCTGTTTGAAAATCAGGAGCCAAAAGTACATAACTAATAAAAATATCAGTGACTATTAAGAAAAAGCTCATATTTCGTGTTCAGCCGGTGACACTGAGACTTTGGGCCACAAACCATATAATGATAACTTTACTGGGGCTGGTTACTGAAATTTAACCAATTACCGTCAATTTTGATCCGTGTATGTCCTTATTATTGATGATCAATTGGGTCATAACATTGTCAAAGAGCTGCGGATGCACGAGACGCTTCGTTCTGCTGTGTGATGCAATTTAAAAACAAACTAAGACGACCTAACTAGATAATTTTAGCAGTCTGGATTCTTAGGACCGATTATTAAAACGAAGTTTAGACAGCGTCTAAGGATACAGTCATCTAAACCGAGCTTAGATGACTCCGGCCTAGTAATATAATTTAGTATATGTAATCTGGCTCCCTGGCATTTTTAGCTTGATAGTTATTTCAGGGAGCCAGTACCCATAAATATTCAATGTGTTTTCTCTTTAAATTATTTTATGTAATTCATGGTAAATAAAGTTGTTGTTGTTGTTGTTGTCGTTGTTGCTTAAAGTACTAGCCACACTTGTTGCATCGCGTATAAATGCGGTATACGTGATCTATAGCTATCTATAACTCACCCACATTGCCATTAAACAGTTTAGTCTCCGACTAGTGATGGTTTACGTATGCCCCTGTAGACCTCAATTCATCCATAAATCAGGTATATCTTAACCTTCGTTGAAATAATCGGCCCTTGGCCCATGATAGTAGTATTTTTTTTTCATAACAGTTATCGTATGTTTTCTTGCTTTTCTGTTTCTGTCATATCTAGTTGACGCATTAAAAAAAAAAGACCATGCGATAACAATTGTAAAAGTACACGTCATGCTTACCTTTCTCGCAATGTTCACCCTCGAATCCAGGAGCACACGAACATCGATATCCTTTGTCTGTAAAACCGGACTGACAAGTTGCGTTGTTCTGGCAGGGCGGCGGTTTCTTTCCACAGGCGTTCTGAAAAAAAAGCGAAACAGGAATTAATTACTTTCACCTTTCAGCGCCAACAGTGATCAGAATCTAATTTATCCTCCAAATATGAAGACAAAGTCCAACAAACAGGTTGTGAGAATTAGGAATGATCACCAGGGATATTTTAAACCTGGAGAGTAAAAAGTATATCCAATTGGTTCGGCCATCTTGGATTTCTTGATTTTTCCATGACGTCCGCAAAGCCATCAAAACTGACTCAAAAGTAATCAAAACCAGTAAAAAGACGCGAAAGTGATCTAAAAATGTAAAAGTTGCAAGAAAGTAAAACAAAATGTTCATTTAAAAATCAGGAAAATTCCAAATTTGGAAAATTTTACATGTCTGTCAAATATGGCTGCCAAGGAAACATCAAGTTTCCGTTAACAATGACATGTCAGGTAAATGTCCTTGAAAGTCGCAAAGTTTGGCGGCTTTTACTTGAATAATTTACATAACAATCATCAACAATATCAAGACAAATTGCCAAAGTAAAATGATATTAATTTGTTAATTATATACAAAAGGCGGCGACATGGTTAAAATCTCGATGTGTTCCTCACCTTCGCGCCGCGATAAAAGTAAGCGGTGTCAGTCGTCAGGTCTCCATCATGTTCCAGGTGAGTGGAATTATTTAACTCACATTCGTGTTGGTTTGTTGCACTGTCTCGATCTTTTTTAATATTCAGACTGACACAGTCGTCATCAAGATAGCAAAATAGATCACACTGGTCCATGTCCTTGCCTTGCACGGTTTTTATCGTGTGGTTCATCAAACGTCTCTCAGCTATGAAGTAGTAGGCTGGGAAGTACAGTTCACGATTTCGTTCTGAAAAAAAAATATATAAATGTTATTAAACTAGCATATGCTCCTTATTGATGAAATATATTTTCAGTCCATTGACCAAAATTGTCTCCGAAACAAAACGGAAACTGGTTTCCTTTTTACCAAAAACAGGTTCTTCTTTTCAGTATCAAGAGAGGATGATCTAAGAGAAGGATTTTCCGTGCCCCATGATATATATTTTGAAATATATTAATAGTTTTGCGCCATGTTATTTTTATTTCCTTCTGATCGAGGCTCCGACATGACGTTATTCGAACTGAACAATCAGTTAGCGTTTTAAAAATAGCTCAGATATGGACTGAACATTAAATATAGATTTCAAAAAATATATAATTGGAAGAGACCCGGCCATGGATGGATATTGCAAAACGCCAAAAGTTACTTTCTGAATTTAAGGGGGAGCACCTTAACTAGAAGGCCATTGTTATGGAATACTTATAAACATCATTTCTTTTTAGGCTCCCTTACTTCTACGGATATGCTTTTTTGCCATTCTTTTTATATTTATGGTCTCTTTAATTGTTTTCAAATTACAACCATATCTGGTAAGTCATGTGAACAGAACAGAAAAATCCTAAATATTCTAACAGTTTATATTTGTCACCAATAAAATTGATACAAATGGTTTAAGAACATTCCGATACAAAACGTCTAGCATGGATTTGTTGAAATTCAAGTTATTTAAAAAGCTATGACATCATAAATATCTATTTCCATACATTTTCTTGAATGTTTACATGTAAACGTTATATCTCATGCTAGACATGCTAGATATGATGAAAGAGATTAAGTAACTTCATTGAGAATCAACCGTTGGAAATGAAAAATACAGTGAGTTTACAATAGTATCTCTCACGAGTGAGCGCAGCTCGAGATGATAAATTTCGTATCCCTAAGCGGCCATGTAATCTTCTTTTTATTGTAGACCCTGATGAAAATAAACGCGGTTTTTTATTAACCGGGCGTGGGCCTGGGGCCCAGCCCGGTTAATAAAATAGCTTCTGTTTTTTTTTGTCGTCGATCTCTTATACCTCTACTCCGCCAAAGTGCTAGGAGGAGAGCTAGGGGCGAGTTTGAATATATATGAATGTATTCGCCTTGTGAAAGATTTTCTCGGGGAAGAACGAAGCCCGAACTCGAGAGAGCGGCGGAAATCGAGCCTATGTGAAAGTTGGACTGGTCCAAATATATATTAATTTAGGACCGCGTAAACACATCGGAGCGGCGTACAGATTTCGCAACGTCGGTGAGTTTGACTCGTCAAAATATTAAATCATTGTACTCACTACTAGGTGGACACACTAGGAGCGCCATTAGATCAATTTTTTTTTATCAAGGCTACGTTATATTTCGCCAGGGTCATAATATTGTCCTGTTTGTTTTGTGTGAAATACATTTCTTTTCCGAAAAGGAAAACAGAAACTTGCCCAGACTCGCAGATTTATGTAAACAGAAACTTGCTGAGACGTGCAGATTTATATTTGGACGATTACGTCATAGGGTCACGTCGAATCGTGACTTGAAGAGATTGTCTGTGAGGTGCGTACGTACATCACATACACTAGAAGCGCCATTAGATCAAATTTTTTATCAAGGCTACGTTACATTTCGCCAGGGTCATAATATTGTCCTGTTTGTTTTGTGTGAAATACATTTCTTTTCCGAAAAGGAAAACAGAAACTTGCCCAGACTCGCAGATTTATGTAAACAGAAACTTGCTGAGACGTGCAGATTTATATTTGGACGATTACGTCATAGGGTCACGTCGAATCGTGACTTGAAGAGATTGTCTGTGAGGTGCGTACGTACATCACATACACTGGAAGCGCCATTAGATCAATTTTTTTATCAAGGCTACGTTAGATTTCGCCAGGGTCATCCTTTGCCTAAATGATATTTTATGAATATTGTCCTGTTAAATAATTGTCATTTTGTGTGAAATACATATCTTTTCCGTATATTTTCTGAGAAAAACAGAAACTTGCTGAGAAATGCAGATTTATAAATAAGGACGATTACGTCATGGGGTCACATGAGTCAACGTCTGTGATAAACCAGGGTCGCCGTTAGGTCAAATTTCATATCAAGCTATTACTTTTGATTTGAACACGAATAATCTGCTGTTTATTTAGCGTGAAATACATTAGTTTTTCGTGTTGGTGCAGCAATTCACTTCCTTGTATGCAGAAGATTTATAAATAACAACCATTACGTTACAATATCACATTTTGACTCACGCAATTTGTCGAACTGTGACTAGAATAGCCGCGAATGATGATGGTGCAACGCGGAACGTCTGCGATTGATGGTTCAACACCGATTCGTACCTATGTTGTCGTGTTTTTCCTCTTATTCAACTTTGACTTTATATTGAGGAATGATCTTCAAAGACTGCTCAGAGGCAAGGAAATTGACAGTAGGCACTATACGCAAACATCAGACTTCAGCGTGACTGCCGTGACTAATCTGATAGATTTCAAGCAAGAAAGCAGGTAAAACGGCTTGCTTGCTTGATAAAAAAAGCCCGGTTATATTTTCTTCGAAAATTCTTGTTCATTTTCAAAACAGCGAAAAGGTGGTCACTTAAGGCTCAGTGAGTCCAATTTCTCAAAAAATGTCGTGACAACTTATGAAACGACAAGTACGTTTTATCCCAAGAAAATGTTTCTGTTCCAAAATAGTCAAATTAAGGTTAAAAAATGTTAATAAAGAATATAATAAACGGAAAGCTCTGACTAATATTTTTGGCCAATAATATTAGTAAACATGCCGAAATCAATATCCTCGCATGTGAAATATGAAAATATTTTATTAGTATCTTCACTTCACGCGACAAATGTATCATTTTTTTTAGGAACAGGGAAACCCTCGCTTGATATGATATGTTTTCAGTATCTTTATAATGAACTTTTATGAATCATTAGGCCCAGTTCAGACGCCGTACTGCACACGAGCCGAATCGAATTTGAATTTAGGCCGACCCAAATTAGTTATATTTAGACCGGCTGAATTGATTCACACGCCGATCTTAATTCAGCCGAAATTAATTGAATAGGGGAAGATTGCTGTTATATTGAAAATTACATTATAATAATTCATGCATTTGTTTCAGCTCATGTGAAGTTCGGCGGTCCACAGCCGTTATTCCAGGTTGAGCCAGGCGGGAAGAACGATCCGAATTCAATCAGGCGTTCAGAATTGATTCAGACGCTGTACTTCACATTGACCTAATTCATCGAATTCGATTCGGCTCATATGAAGTACGGCGTCTGAACTGGCGTTAAGCCCCTTCCACACGGGCAAGTTTTCCTTGACAAGTTTTCGTTTGACAATTTTTCCTTGATCGTGTGGAAAGGGGCATTTGGCAATTTTTTCCTTGACAAATGTCCTTGTTCAAAAACTGGCGTGCCAGTTTTTGAACAAGGACACTTGTCAAGGAAAAATTGCCAAATTGCAAAACTTGTTTGTGTGGACGTGCAACAAGGAAAATATGACAAGGAATCCCTGGTGCCCAGCGGCCTTATCTTGTTGCTCGCGACCTGGGTCCTATTAAAGATGATAATCCGCTGTACAATATTATTGTTGTTACAAATAAAAAATTGTAAAAGAAAACTTGTTTATCGTTTACACGAGCAAATGAAATGTGTCAAGGAAAAACTTGTCAAATTAAAGTTGTTGTTTATCCACACGAGCAAATAAAAATGTCAATGTCCCTTGTCAAGGAAAACTTGTTCGTGTGGAAGGGGCTTTAGTCGGAGAGTTTGGTGGTACATAAAAAAAATAACATATCCTACAGTTGACGATTTTCCTTCACGACACCTGTCGGGTTTCACAGTCTATTGATAATTTAAGAAAAACATCGAGAAGCCCATCACTCTTAACTTGCATCACTCTTGCGATTCACTTGTGATTTTTAAAAGAAACCGGGTTTTGCTCACAAATTTATAAATACAGGAATAATTTTCTTGCAGGAATTCCGTGTTACAAAAACACTAAAAAAACCGGAATATATTTAAGAAGGGTAAAACATATTTTACAGTCGGAGACTGAAAGACCTGTGGCCCTGGATGCTAATTAAAATCTTAATAATTAAAATCATAAAGTTATTGAAATAATAAACGGGAAACTCTATGTTTCAACCTCACGAAATAGTTTTGTGGCTCAAAGGTAGGAAGCCATTTGGCCAGTGCACTTACACCGGGGCCAGTATTTGTCTTTTGTAATTTTCTACTTTTGATGAAGTGGGGACGATAAAGCAATAAATTAACTTTAAAGGAAGAGGCGTGAGTCAGCATAAAATTACGACCAAACTATTTTTTTCAATATGGTGGATCTACACAAACATAATTTTTTTGCAAACCTCTCTTTGAAATGTGTGTAAAAACAGTCATTGCTGGCGGCAGACTGAATACTCTGACTACTTGACACGACTGACTAAAGCTCAAACTTAAGAAATTTACTGAAAACTTAAGCTTTGTACTCGGAGTATGCATAGATAATATAGTATAAATAAATATAGTATTTTGGTTTACCGCTGTATGTTCTTTAACGTTTACTTACAAACTTCGCGGCCATTACGCGTCAAAATCTCTTGCAAAATCAAGGCAGCGAAAACCGGAAGTGACGCCAAATTTGTGCGTTTGACCGCTGTGTGGGGCTACACAGCCCGACACCTTCATCAGCGTATTGTTGAACACAAGACCTCGGCGATTGGGGGGAAAAAGTGCCAAGGGAAATTTGATTGTCTCGTTTATGAGATGCTATTCATAACGAAACTCGAGCCAAGTTTGAACACACAGGCTGACTCCATTCGTGCAGTTCGTGCGAAACTCTTTGTTTGACCAGGGCTCCTGGTTTGACTGATAACACTTTCGCATCTAATTATTGACCTATTGTTTGTATTTTCTATTTATAACCGGCTTTCATTTAAACACATACATTTACATACATTCAGCTTAACGTCGAAACGTCGTCTAATTTACAATTTGTAAAATGCATTTGAGTAATCTGCTATCGCTGAATTTTCTAGTTAAATGTTTTAATAAGTCGCTTTTTATTCAGATTAAAATAAAAACGTAATTTTACAATTGAAAAAAATAATTTTATGTACACACGTCTTCGTAAGTCAATACAATTTTGCAACAGAAGCCTCGCATGTCGCAATATACCTTTGTTTGAATTTCAACAGAAATGTCTCCATTTGGATTATTTTTTTGAAAATTCGAAGCGTTCGGAAAATATATATTTTTCATTGAAAGAATGAGGACTTGAAACTGAACGAAAAACTGTCCGATATTTTCACACAAAGCACGAGTCAAAAGTCAGATACCGTTTTCTTTAATGTTATACCCGTGGATCTTCTTGATTAAAAAACGCTATATATTTAACAAACACGGTTTTGACAGAACGCTGTTTCTGCAGTTTTAATATCGCTACAAATGATCTCAATAAACTATCGAAACATAAAGGTTTATCGCACCGCGTTCGACTGCGCGAACTCACGGCTTCAGCTATTATATCATTTCAAAAGGTCAAATTAAACTAAGTTTTAGTCGCGGAATGTTTTGTTCAGTTATCAATTTATTTCATTTATTTTTCGTTTTTAATTGGTGGTACAACACGACAATAAATCCGGTGGTTTATTTCCTATATTCTCGGCACCTTTCTGCTTAGTAAAGAGCCGTTCCTGATGGGGTTTAACTGATAGCCGAGTATTGGCCAACATTTGAACTGTTACTGGCTGAGAAATTACCAAAATTTTAACTAATAGCTGAGAAATGGCTAACATTTTAATTGATAGCACCCCCATCAGGACCCTCGGTAAACTGTTGATATTGTAAGGGATAGTTTATAGATTAGGTAATAATTTCCGTTGGCGAGATATTATTTTCTAAAATCACCAAGCAAGCCCATTGACACATAATATCTTTAGCCAAATTGAACACAATTGTACAAATAATATTTATAAAATAATAATAATGCATGTATAGAAACGGAATAATATTTTTCGAACTCACCCTCCGATAGCGTTGGATAGGACATCATTGAAGTTAGTGTCACGAACGCCGATAACAAAGTAAAACTCATGCTTACAACAAAACGGTTGCATCCAGGCAAGGCAAAGGCAAGTCAAGATAGTGTTGGGCTAGCATCAGTGATGTTTGGTAAACCGAGCAGCAGTTCAAGCCAGCGCAGACTAATAAATTATGGCATGTTGTGACGCTGCATTTAACATAATTTGTAGTTGTCAGACGTAAGCCAATCAAGCTAATGCTACACATGACAGACTGACTCCTCCTGCTGTTTATTATTTATAGGCCAGCATAACTATTTGCTTTAATTATGTATTTTTAATGAGCGAATAAAACGTCTTCCCCTTGACGTGGTTATATCTAATGAACCTGGCGGCCTGGGTCCTAGTTCGGTTCGTAGCTCGTCGTAGTTATTTTTGGCAGTGACTCACTCCGTCAAAATATCGGATAAGTAATGGGACAGAGTGTTATTGTAGAGCCGCTAAAGGGAGCATTCTTATCGTATAATTTTCTACAACAAGCGTTTCAATTCAAGAAAAGCCAGTCGATCGTTTACTTGAAAATCCGATTTGGCCGTCATGCTGACTGAATACGGCTTGAAGTGTTTTATGTTCCAGCCTGAAGCATGCTGGACCATGCTGGGTCACCAAGGATGGCGTGAATACTACAGAACGGACACCGAACCACGAACGCTATGGTTTTATTTTTACTTATCTTTATTTTCTGCTTTTTTTTTATAACTAACCAATCACCGTGATTAAAATCAATATCCAAGACATTTTTTACCTTTTTCCCGCGTTTTTCGGTTAAAAGTACCATTAAAGTGATCTCACTTTGATAAAAAAGTAGAACAAATATATTCGCCGTTGCTTCGAATCACGGCTGATTGGCTAGTTCTAAAAAAAGTGGAAAATAAGTTAAACATATAAGTACAGACTGAAATAGGTAACAAATAATTCCATAACGTTCATGGTTCAAGTGTCCACTCTGTAATTTAATTTGGTAATTTTTCAGTTGATATGTTTGTCCTTCAGTTTTGACTTTGAGTAATCTCAAACTCTACAAGATATTATATAGTGAAAACACTCTGATACAAGATAAATTGATTAACTTTTAATATAACTTTTAATCCAGGATTAGCGCTTTCGAACAACTGGGCCCTGAAGATCTACCTGACTGAATTTTTAAGCCGCAACGAAGCTAAGGTCCATGCCGTTTGACTATTTATTTATCAGTCCAGATTATATCCAGAAAAGGCTATACGCGTGACGTAACGAAACCATTGTTCTCAGGGTCAGATCAAAACATTGAGTCACGTGTCCAAGCCAAAAAAAAAAAAAATGGCGGACGAAGGCGATGCGAAAAGTTCGTAAGTTGTTCTGTCGTTGTCGCGATCTTTTACACAAATTGAGACTTCATCCGTGTTTAAAACTTCAAAAATGTGAATTAAACCTCGTTGAGGATTTCAAAGATCAATTTGCAGAATCCACGCACCTCAAACCCGCTGCCGAAGACGAATGTTGTTGTGTGCAAATATTTATCGATCTCTGAGCAGTGCAGTGATGAAGTATTTAGCGATTTGTACAAACGAACAGGAATTATGAAAACGCAGGTTAGCGTTTTTTTCTTCACTGGATACTGCACTTTTGGGTAGAGAGGAAAATCGAAACTTGAGGTCTTGACAATATAATATATACATGCTATATGAAAGTGCTTCTGTCTGCTGAAACTGATACCAAAGGAGAGCTGTTTGGGGAAAGAAAGGAACTATAAACTGCGCTGCTGAAATAAATTACGCTGTTGCGTTATGTTGGGGAAACAACAAATACAAGCTTTGAACATTTGAAGTGAATTTTATTCAGTTTAAAAGTATTGTCAGTATTTTGCTTTCTTGCCTGAAGAGTGTATCTGAAAAATGAAAAAAAGATACATTTTAGCTTAATTTGGTAGTAATAATATTGGTTAGTACATGTATTTTTTTATGCTGATACTAATAAATTGAATTTGTTATAGTATATTAATTGATCTATATTGTGTGCACTGAGCAGTTTAAAATCCAGCACACAAGTGGATGAATTTTAGGGCCTGTTTACATCTGACTATGAGCAATCCCTCATTTTTCTCAGGGATAGTCGAGTGGGAGAGCATGTGAGCGTGTGCGAAAATCCCACTCGACTATCCCTAACTTCAATTAAGTTGGACTGTTAGTGTTAGGAATGATACATTTTGATGGCATTTAGTTCACATGTAAGTTAAAAATATACACAAATTATCCCTGCTTAAGCTGGGTTGATCCTGGTGCGACTTTTACATGCAAAACATAGTCGCCTAGAAGGGTTCCCCAGCTAGGCGGGTTTACAGGACGCTTCTAGGAGGGATACCCCTTCTGGCATGTAAAGAAATAAATAGAAAAACACAATAGACCCCGGTAGCCCTTATAGCCAGGGCACCCTATCTCCGTGTAAGGTGAAGCCATTCGGGGCCAAACTGGCCCGCACTGCTGTTGCTTATCCTGGTTTTGGTAGCATGAAGCCGACTAGGAGTATTACTACTCCACCTTGGTAGGATGTCCAATGCCAGGTTACTCGCACCATTTTTGTTAGGTTGCCCAGGAGTATAAATGGGTACTAGCCAACTGTTATGGTGGAGGGAGGCATGGTGTGCCCAAGAACACAGTGACCCTGGCCAGGGCTGAACCCGGACTGCTTGATCCGGATTCCATTTCACTAACCATTAGGCAACCACGTCTCCCACCTCTCAAAGTAAACAGACCCTTAAATTGTGTTTGCTAACTCGACCAAATACCCAATTAACCCAAATCACGTCTTTAGTTGCTTTGTTGATGATGCCGCCGGCCATCATCATTATGCTGAATGGTAACTGTCTATTTCCATCAGTTTAAATCAATTTGAAAAATTACTTTTTTTTTTGTTACAGCTTGTGGGGAATATGTGACCAAAAAGTGGTGGTTTAGGGGCATGATTGTTGTGCCCCTAACCACACTGGGGCTTCAAAACAATGCACTGGTTTCCTAAATTAATAGTTGTGGGCCACCAATGCAAGTTTGGAGAATCAAGAAGTACTGTTGTATTCCAATCATTGTTCTAATACCTTCGGCAAATTAAAACCTGAACGAGCGAGAGTCTGTACCAAAGTTTATTCCACAAATGCTACAAAATATAGAGTTCAACTTTTCCCTGCAGTGAAGGTATAGCTTACATTTCTGCCGGAGACAAAAAATTCAGGTTTTGAGTACCGCAAAATGACAAATGCCTAAATTCTCGTACGCAAATACTTCATCCGTGAGTGAAAGCAGAAAATTCGCAACAGATACTCGATTTTCAAAAATGGTCTACCATAAACTGAAATGGTCTACCGTGCCCAGATCTCCAACAAAGATGGAACACGAACAGAAGAATTCAGCAAAATTGTTCATTTCCCTGTCAAAATTCTGTGAAGAGCACAAAATGAAATGAAAGATAGACTTACCGTAATGTACATAATCAAAATGGCGGCCACGCCGTCGCGAAGACGAAACTCAAACGCTTGTAGAACTCTTCAAATACAACCTTTTCGCCCAAGACTTCGCCATGTTGCTCGTTGACTGCATTCCTCTCGAAAACATACAAAGAAGTTCCCGGATGTATAGGACAAACGTCGCAAATGGACTGGGAAACAACGATGTATTTTTCAGCGAATATTTTTTGTGATTTTTTCGTATTTTCTCTGAGAACAATGGTTTCGTTACGTCACGCGTATAGCCTTTTCTGGATATAGTCTGGACTGTTTATACATCCTGTTATCAATATAATGTATTTTGTTAATCTACGAGTTCAGAAGGATCAATCGCGACGTGAATATACCGTTTTGTATTTACAATTCATCAGTATAATCGTGAGCTTTTATTTTAAATGTGTCTTGAATTCTGAGATAAATTCGTTGAGATTTGTTCGATGCGAAATTCTACGCCCCTGACATTTCAAATTCAACACGGTGAATATACAGTCAACTTTCGTTATAGCGGACACCCTCCTGACCGTTAGTTTGGAGTCACGGTAATAGCGATCGACAGTCCGCAATAGCGGGAGTCATTTTCAGTCAAACCTCTATAACTTTCGCCGGGTCAAGGCTGGATTTTGTCCGTAATAGAGGGTGTCCGTAATAACGGGGTGTTCGCAAGGCGAGAGATGTCTGTATCGTTGAGGTAAGTTCCCGCTGGCTTGAATGAAACGAAGAAGACAAATAATACAATAATTATAAATGTTCTCAGTGAGTCAGTAAAATAAAATGATTGCACAAGGCTGATATAAGTTAACTTAACTTTATTATATATCCTTCAATATCTCAACTACACAACAAATTCACACTCTCGTATGAAGTAAAGAATGGCATACAATGATTACATTTCTAACTTTCTGATTGGTCCAAAGCACAATTTTTTATCAAATTGCGATCACATATGTTATGTTTAAATAATGTTTGTTAAAACCAGAAAGACGGGAAAAACGTTTATTCATATCAAAATAGTAAAACATATATTTCAAGATAACTATACTAAATAATAAATGCCTTTTTAAAAAAGTGCACTCAAAAGCTCAAAAATGAGTCAGCAAAGATATTTCGGAAAGCCTATGTGGCTGACAATAGGTAACTAAAATATTTAAACTTATAAGAGCATCAAACAGAATGTTACAAATAGCTATATGAAGTTATAGTATACACAAATTCTGATACGTAAAATGTAATGGAAAATTCCGTAAATGCACAACAAAATGACAAACATTTTACGGGAAGATCCGAAACCAACATAATGTCGTTCAGAAAATGAAAACAGGTTTTTACCTTAAATACAAGCTTAACCTGTTCAATATTTATACATTTCAATGAGGCTAGCAGGACAATTTTTTTTAATTGAATCTGCTCATTAGATATCGGAGACGAGGCGGCAAACTTTCTGTGAGGTATTTATCAACCACCACCGTGCATGTGGCTATTAACGGTTTCTGATATCCTTTACTTTACTGGACTTGTTCGGTGCTAAGCTCAGTAATTTTGTTCAACACTTGATCTGCGGGGAGGAATCGCAAATCGCCGTATATAAATAAGTTGTACATCCTTGACTCAAGTTAACTTCTACATGTATAATGTTCAGCTCCATCTCCGTAATTATTTTGGATCTTCCCGTATCCTAAATCGTTTGTTATAATTTTCAAGAATATATACGACTTTATATAATGATATTCTGAAGGAAATTCTGTCTCGCTCGCTCTCCTTCCGTGTTTCAATCAACTTACACAGAGAACACCGCACCACTTCTATCAGCTTAATTTGTCCCCGACCCCCTCCTACTCCTCCTCCCCGAACCTGTTTCATACCGATCATGCGTTATTTTATCATCTCATATCAAGATAATATGATATTATCTTACTCATATCCAACGCACGCTCATGGGATCATAGTTAAATATATCGTGAACTACCTTAATATAATAAGTAGAACTACAATACCAATGGAAAAGGGTAAACTTAACAATCTTTTAGAATTAACTAATCTGAACAATTGCAAATCAAAAAGAGTAGCTGAACCTTAATACTACATGTTAGAATTATATTATATTCTGTCTAGCGGCGGTTTACTATTCGGAAGCGCGATGGGCGCTCGGAAGGATTTGTTGTAGAAAAAAGAACAAAACTGAACTGACTTCTTGAACTGACTAAACCTCATTACTGACGTAATTAAACATAATAATATATATGGAGGACAACATAATGCGTATTAAAATAACATAAAATTACTAACATGCCATAATCATAAACAGACTCCCCTCGATTTCTACAGCAGGAAACATGATATCCACTAATTACTTATTATTACCGAGCTCGAGGGCCGGTCAGTAAGAATTACTAGGAATTTTATTATATGGCTCTCTCTAATACTGTATTTTAATTTGATGTGTTGTTGCCCGCCCTTTGCTAAAAATGCCCGTGGGAATTACGGGACAATACGGCCCCGAATATTAGCCAATCAGAGCGCCCGTTATATCTTTACAAAGCTCTAACTAGCCACTTACGATAAATATTTGGCCAAAATTAGACATTAGTCACGCGCAGTGTTAAGAAACGATTCGTATTTCAGGATACGTTCTGGTGCTTTTCATTTTGGATGAAATAATGAGAGCGAGGCTAATTAGGGTAGCAATACGTTGCATTTCTAATAAAAATTTTAATTGTTAATTTGAATGAGTCATAATCTTGCAAAACACTAAAATGTACAGTTTACGTAATATGATATTAATTTAGTCACAAAGGCTCTCGCATCGAATTAGAATGCGTAAAGTTAGAAATCTAGTTGTTAGAGTAGCGATCCAAGAGAAGGATTTCCCGTTCCCGATGATATATTTTTAATATATTAAGAGTTTTCTCGCCATGCTGTGAACGTTATTTTTATTTCCTTCTGATCGACATCAAGTCACTCAAACTGACCAATCAGGTGGTGCTCTTAAAATTGCTCAGTTGTGGACTGAACACCAAAGAGACCCATGTATGGGTAAATGCTTTTCTTAGATCATCCTCTATTGATTTTAGCCAAATAAAGTTTGTTACTATTATTATTCGCTTTCACGGAAACTCTCATTTTTACTACCGTTTGTTTTTTCTGATGTCACTTCCGTGCTATTCTCGGCGAGCGATCGGATGTTTCGAAAATTTCCGCATTTTTTTCGGCCTTCCCAGACCCATAATTTTTTGGGTTCATAACCTTGCACCGGCGACCGCTTATTATAAATTCAAGATTAACTTTATTCAGTCATGCTAGGAGTTGATGCAGATCGAATAGTGTGAAACTCTTTAAGAAATTAGAATGGCTCCCGTTTTATGATGAGGTTAAGCTAAACAAGTGTATATTAGTATACAGCTGCCCTGCATATATGTATGGCCTTATTAAATGCAATGCAGACATAAACACACGCTCTGGTCGCCATAGCTCCACAAATCTTGTTTGCCCTCGCTTCAAACACGAAATCGAGGGAGGGCGAACCTTCAGCGTCACAACAACAAGACTATGGAACTCTTTACCGAACGACATAAAATTATTTTTTTAAATCACGCTACGAAGAAGTGGATCATTTTAATCTAAATTTAATGTAAGTTATATCCTTCGTAGAGTTTTAATTAGCATTACCAAATTTTAATCTGATATTGCAATTTTTAGCTGTAATTTTTAGCATTGCCAAATTTTAATATGATGTTGTAATTTTTAGCTGTAATTTTTAGCATAACCATAGCTTGATCTGATATTGTAATTTTTATCTGTATTTTTTTATTGTTGCAACAGTCCTGTCCATAATTTAGGTATATTAATTGTATTTGTATTTATAGTTTTAGGATGGCGGGCCACTCGCTCGTCAGTTGAGATACTGTTATGTGTCACCCTCCCGAAATAAAGTTGATTTATTTTATTTTATTTCTTCTAATTTGTTAAGAGAGCCGCTTGTAGTTGAAAACCTGGCGAGACAGCGGGTTTTAATGTATACGGCCTGCAGTTAATATTAACCTTTTTAGAGTTCGCGTGAGGCTAAGGGGGGGGGGGGGGGGGGGGGGGGGACAGAAAGTGCCTCCCCTTATGTATCTCCAAAACCGTATTCACGCTATGATAACGAACCTTGTATGCTGCGTACAAATACATATTTTAGTGGCAGTCTCATGTCAATTATAGCGCCGAATTACGTCATAGTATAGTGATACATGCCAAAAAAAGTTCCGCCGTTTTGGTTTTTATGTTTTTATATAAAAAGCAGAATGTCTACAAAAAAATTGAAACCTAAACTGTAAAGAGTTTGAAGAAACTTATCATTAAAACCGAAAATTATGCTTAACAATTCCATAAAATCTGGATAGAACACTCTGTTTAAAACATGGTTGTCATGGAAACATCAAGTCCGCGTGAGAAAACAACGGAATATCAAATTTTCGCCGAACATTTTCAGGAAAGTCCCGAAGTTTTGACGTTGTTGCTTGAACGCTTTGTAAATGACACAAATTTGAAATCAGCGCGGTCCCTTTCTCTCCCTCCCCACCTCCACAGACAGAATAGGGTTAAACAATGTTAAAATAACGCAAAGGTCGTAACGTAACTGTGATGGCAGTGATGTTAAGTCAACCAAGAAAGAAACCTCCACCGTATCAGGCTTGAATGACTCTGTCCCAGCAGGATTGTTTTCTTGTTTTGTACTCCAGGTGGTGCAGGGTAGGAACCGCCTAGTGCTGCTTTTGAATTAACACCGTTTGCAGTAATGACGATTTTTTTGATAAAAGATTGGACCATGAGTTTCGGTTTTAGTAATCGCTGCAGATGACGCTTTTACCATGATCTTGAATGGTGTCAGTCCTTCGGTATTGTTGAGAGAAAATATGAACGCATTGGGGGTATAGCCTTGGTCAAAGCCTGATGGTGACTCTGAAGAACAAGAAAATACAGTTTAAAGGTAAATGTAATTACAGAAAAATATGAACCTGTTTTTTAAAATATACTGAAGTGGAACCATATGTTTTATTTATGTGGAGTCTGTAGGACGAGTAAATAAAATATCGTATATTAAGTTATGGTTAATATTCAATTTGAGTGCCGCGATTGCTGTTTCGCAAATTACTGTGACCTGACTTTTTTGAAGAGTGCCAATTCGATCACTTTTGTGGATTTCGTGTTTTTTGCATTTTTCAAAGTTAATGTTGAAGTAACTTACCCGTCCAAGCTGATGTTCAATCTGAGCAAGGGAAGTTCATATTTCTTGACATTATTCACATTTCAATGACCATCCGCGCAGCAACAGGTTTCGGACTAGTCAGGACTGTGACGTTATACTCACAACGCAAAACTACGCATGGCTAAAATATGACTGAGCAAATTAAATATTTGGCAAGATTCTGGTATTGATTTTACAGGTTCAAACAGGTTTTAGGTTCAAACCAAATTACTTTATATTTTCCTTTATGTCATAAAGTTTTCACGTGACAGTCACTAGTCTGAAACAAGGAACTGATACAATTCAAATCAGCACACACGTTGACATAGTATTTGGCTCGTCTAATTAGTTTTGAAATATTTACAAGTCATATTTTATATGACTCCCCTACAATGAAAGGAAATTCAAGTCGGCGAAAGGGTGCCGTGCAAATCTAAATATTTTTGTTTCAACTTTTAGTCGTACTGCCACACTGATGATTCCAAGAGCCCTCGAAATTATCTTCCGTTCCCTCCGCTTTATGAATCTGGGAAAATTATCCTCTAAAAATACACAACATTTACCCGCATTATCAAGGAAACATGCAGCCTAAACGAGCCGCGCGCGTGGCGAGTATGACGTCATGATGCCTGCTTTTACTGAATTGCGCGATGCAGGTCTGGAACAGATTTTGACGTAATGAACGCAACGAAAATGTCGTGATTTTAGAGGCCCGCAAAATTTTGATGTTAACAGAATTTAACCCTAAGTGTTTTCATGCTACCTAAATTGAGACCTGATATGGTATATGGTATCTAAAGTCATCCAAAAATGTTTGTTTTAGTGACCGTCAACGTGTCATCATGCGTCCATAGAAAACGCCAAAATGACGCCATACATTTTAAATAAATGGCGTACAATTGACGAGGCGAGGATCGCAAAATATTGTATAGGCCGATTTTTCAATACTGTTTTTTACCGAACATTTTAGTTTGTCCGGAGAGTAACATAGACGCGATTGTATAACTTTTTACAGTTACATCTTTGATCCGGCATCTCGGATTTCAACATTGTTTAGAA
>MU827839.1:0-40442 GCA_029204205.1 Desmophyllum pertusum | reverse complement strand
TTAACAGAAAAGCATTAGTTTAGTGGAATGTCACATTTTTGTCCTTCGGTTTTGACTTGACTAATGTCCAACTTCACAAGACAGTGACACTTCATACACAGAAATTATTTAAGCCTCGATGGAACTTTTAAGTCCAGGATTAGTGGTTATTGTGTTAATTGGCTTTCGAACAACCAAGGTCTGAAGGGTAGTCTTTCCTGGCTGTATTGTCACTTAACCGTTATCCCTTCAGGCTTGTTCTCCAGTCTAAAAGGATGTAGCCACATCCAGGTTCCGTCACAGATACTTAGACCCTCAGTATGTCAAATCAATCCTCGGTTATTTATTTTGTTTGAAATACATCTGACATTTATTTGATATTCGACTTGCAGGGTCTGCCCCAGGACTTATTGGTGTGTCACATGGGGCGCGGGGCAGTTCATGGCTTATGAAGAACTTAAGAAGAGTTACAGCCAGTACTTTGGGACACCAATCAATCAAGAAAACTGGTACGTTTATGTCAGTATGTTATGAGAACTTGTGGACAGGTGGTTCATATCATTATGTTTAATGGTAATGGTAATTGTATTATATTAATGCAATTTCCAGAATTAGTCAATAATCAACTCAGGGATGAGATTGGATGTAAGCTTGTGAAGTTGCCCTACCATTTTGTATGGCATTCCGCTATCAGTCCATTTGTTTATCTCACATGCCACCTACCCAGACCCATGAATACATGTGGAGTGAACAGAGCCTCCCCTAACTCTTTTACAACAGTGGATGCGGGTTCTCCTATTTAAGAGGTCATGTCCATCGAAATAGAACTTACAAATAGATTTTCATTCAAACTTTGCGTATTGGCTGTTTAATCTTATGGGAACTTAATATATTTTGAAATAAAACATGGGGTCCCGGTTATTTCATTTAGGAGCAGGCACGGACCTTGTATATACCGGGGAATTAATTCCTTATAATATCCAGCTTCCAGAAAACGTTTTTTATTAGCTAAGTTCACGTTTTGCCGGTGAATTTATTTTATTATTCTGCACTAGAAATTAAGTCTATATTTATTTTATAGAGAAGAAAGGTGATTACTAGAACTCATAAATAAGAGGAAAAAATTGAATAGGTCACCGTACTCGTTTACGGAGAAAATGGACAGATTTATCTCTCTCTCTGCGGGGCGGGGGGGGCTTAGCCGTAAAGGGAAAAAGCCGCCATTTTCTTTCTTTCTTTATTTGTGCCCGCGCGCTAATTACGTGTGAATATCCATGCGCAGTAAGGATGCGCAATTGCAATACTAAGTGAATAACCTTAACATCCCCTACTAATTACATGTAAGTATTGAGCCATAATTATGAATGTATGGGACAAAGGAACCTGAAACGGCTTTTTAAATAACGTCACACCGACCTAAATATTTTGGTTTTCGAGGAGAGTTCTATACTATATATGTGGTATTCTCTTCCAAATATAAACTAAACAGTTCCTTGAAACACAAAAGTCCTTCCGATAATAAGCCAGCCCGCGCCCCGGGCCTCGCCCCCGGTCTACCTACCCTGGTCTGTGGGAGGCACGGTGGTCTAATGGTCAGGGGCGCGTTGGGACTCTGGATTGAGCGATCCGGGTTCGAAGCCCTGGGCCTGGGTCATTTCTTGTGTCGTGTTCTCTTGGGCAAGGTACTCAACTCTCAACTCACGAGTGCCTCTCTCTTCCTCCACACCCAGGAGTAAAATGGGTATCGGAATCGAACAAAATTGTCAGGAAACCGACTACAATATGGATGGCTGTTTAAACATGGTACCCTCTGTGATGGACATAAGAGCCGCTTCATCATTTCTTTATAACAAATTGGAAAACCCCGCAGTTAAAGCTTCAGCCTGATATGCCACTAAGGCCTTGTAGGACAGATTTTAACCTGATACTCACCCTAGTTTACAGAAATGCCGACATAATCATTGACTATTAGTTACTTTTTGTTCTCTAGAGCTCAACAGAATATCTCATAATGTCTTCATTGTCTAAAATATTTGCTGCCACTGTAACGTATCTCTTATCAGGTGGTCAGGTCAAGGCTTCAGGTCAGGGACATGTGTTTCATTGTTCGTTAAAAATCACCATGCAACACGTTGGGAAGACAGTGTTATTAGCAGCTGTTAGACTCTTTGTCGGAAGCAAAACCTTTTCAATTGTATTCTCATATATGTAATTGTTAGTTTACCTTATCAAAAGAACCCAGCTACGACTATGGCTGAGTATAATGGAGCTGTGGACATCATCCGTTAAAACGTTCAGAGTAAGAGGAGAATAGTTAGTCTACGTTTGTACAGACGAGGACATCTCTCCTACCGCGCTTAATAGTGACGCTTTCTCCAAAAATGGGCCGTCGCAAATTCATATTAAGCTGAGCGGAAAATCAATACCAGCCACCTGAAAGACGCACCTCTTGTTTGGTAATGTTAGGACGTTTCGTTAGATTAGGTTCTACCTGAGTTGAGGAAAACCGGAAGATTTAGAGACCTTTGTATGACTGGGCAGTCACACAAAACGTCTCTAAATTTTCCAGTTTTCAACTTCCGTTTTCTCGACTCAGGTAGAACCTAACGTAACGAATCTTTGTACGATTACCAAACAAGAGGTGGTCTTTCAGGTGCTGGTATTGATTTTCCGCTTAGTTTAATTTAATCATTTTGAATTTGCGACGGCCATTTTGGAGAAAGGTTTATTCCTTCATCGAGAGAGACGTCTGAGATTCACCCAAAAAATTCCATACTAATGACGTAGCTCTACAGATATCTGTGTGAATGTCTCTGATTGGTTAAATGAGAACGGAAACCAATCAGAAACACTATACGGATATCTATAAAGCTACGTCGGCAGTATGGAATTTTTCGGTTAGACCGGTGCCATTGACTACTCCATGGAAACAGGAGAACATGCTGGTATGGTGTGGGAGTTGCAGTGGTCTATTAAATGGTTAGCTCGCTGGACTCCGGATCGAGCAGTCCAGGTTCGAGCGCTGGCTGGAGTCATTGTAGTGTATTCTTGGGCAAGGCATTTAATTCTCGCAGTGTTTCTCTCCACCCAGGAGTATAAATGGGTACCAGCGTCAAAATGCTGGGGGGTAACCTGCAATGGATTAGTATCCCATCCAGGGGGAGTAGCAATACTCCCAGCTAGTTGGCTTCATGCTACAGAAACAGTTTAGCCCGATTGTGGCTTTACCTTGTTTATACCTACTGTGATATATGGTGCGCTCCATTACAACAGCATTTTTACGTTAACCTGATCTCTTCTAACTTCGGTTTCCAATTTAAAATTGTAGACACGAAGGAGTGAAAGGATTTTACAAGGGACTGGTTCCTAATATTCTCAGGTATGCTGAATGATTAACATTTGTATACATTGGAAGGGCTAGCTCTTTCCATTAAAAAAAAAAAAACGTTTGAGGCTTCAACTTAATTTGAACTCACGACCTTTGTGAGCATCAGTGTAAATTCTAGCCTCTGCACTCAGGCTATGTAAATTCTCGACCATCTAAGGCCCAGTTCAGACGCCGTACCTCACATGAGCCGAATCAAATTCGATGAATTAAGTTAATGTGAGGTACGGCGTCTGAATAAATTCAGAACGGCTGAACGAATTCGGATCGGCTCAGCCGTTCTTCCCGCCTGGCTCAGCCGGGAATAACGGCTGTGGACCGGCTTTGATTCAGACGCCGAACTTCACATGAGCCGAAACAAATGCATGAATTATTATAATGTATTTTTCAGTATAACAGCAATTTTCCCCTATTAATTTAAGTTCGGCTGAATTAAGCTCGGCGTCTGAATCAATTCAGCCGGTCTAAATTAATTTGGGTCGGCCTAAATTCGAATTTGATTCGGCTCATGTGAAGTACGGCGTCTGAACTGGGCCTAAGCTACTAAGCTGTGTAGAGGATGACAGAATGAAAAGAGTCAATCTTGAATGGTATGCGACCAGGCATGATGAGCAATGTTCAAGCTCTTAATGCGTTTTTTAGATTTCTTAATTAACACTTCAGAAATCTTGACAACAAGAAACAAGGAAGCACACAAACGGACGAACGAGCTAACAAACAAGGGTACAAACAAGCAAACAAGCAAAAACAAAAAACGAACGAACGAACAAACAAACAAACAAACAAACAAACAAACAAACAAACAAACAAACATTAGATTACAAAGAAGATCACAAAGAAGATTACAAAAAAACAAACAAACACACGAAAACGAACAAACAAACAAACAAACAAACAAACAGACAATCAAAGAAGAATACAAACAAAAGAACAAATGATTATAAAGTTGTGACTGTATTTTGTTTTTGTTTTTTCAGAGTAACTCCAGCGTGTGCACTTACTTTTATGGTGTACGAAAACGTCGTCCACTTTCTAATGCCGACCAGCTAGTATCCAGGGAATCAATAATGGGAATAATGGAATAAAGTAGTGGATCAATTCCGAGTCTCCGCGCGACATTCCAAGTCATAACGATGCTTTTAGTAGCTCGCGTCATGCTGCAAACGCTCTGACTGTTGGATTGTATTCAAGAAAGAGATGAAATTAATAGTAGAGAGAATAGATATTTTAATCTCTTAAAAGCACCACGTTCTACGACAAACGGCAAACGTTGGCTTGCAGTCGATTCTCTTTACTTTTCCTCCAATCGTTAAATAATTTAATCAGAAAAATCGAAAATAATTCACACGTTCACGATAAACGCGAAACTACTCACTTTGACGTAGAAACGCCAAACGCCAACGGCAGAAGTGGGATTTTTGCCGTCCGCGGGAAAAAACAGCCTGATGCTTACCGTAATCTCTCTCTCTCTTTTATTGCAAACGGTAAACGTCAGCTTGTCGTTGATTCTATTTACTTCAATGTCGTGGACTTTGTTTAAAAATCAATAAATCCCTCAGAAAAATGGTAAAAAAATTCTCACGTTCACAGCAAACGTGAAACTTCTCACTTACACGCAACCTCGTTCCCAGGGTCTCTCTTCTTCCATGGAACGAGGTTCACTTACACGTAGAAACGACAAAGGCCAGAAACGCATAATTTTCGTTTTCGTTCGCAGTATGAAAAGGAAACGTGATGCCTAATGTGTAAGCACAGTCAGCAACCAGAAGTCGAATGTTCTCTAGTCGACTTTTCGTCCGTAACGTCAAGTTGTAAATGCTAAAACCACAGGTTTCCAGCTCATTGGTGGGGGTGAAAGCGCGCCGGTTGCCGTCCGTGGTTAAAAAACGCGTGTGCTTAAGGACGGCAAGCGTGTCGGTTGCTGAGCGAAAATCTGGTAATGGACACGCACTTTATTATACGACAGTTTTGTAAAATAATTTTAAAATTAATAATGAACAAATACGATTATGGGCCATCGTTATTTAGCTGAAGTTTCATCCTGCTTAATGCTAGTTCTCATTGGTTATTTATTGGTCACGTGGTTGAATGACAACTTGGTACAAAATGAGAATTGCTCCCGTCAAACGGTCTCCACATTTGTCGCAACATTCCCTCAACATTTGTTGAGTCATGTTGAGAGATGTTGAGACTATGCCGTGTCAAACGGCCTCAACAACCTCTCAACAAATGCTCAACAGTGAGATGGGTGAGGTCTGGGACTGAGAACAATGTTGAGAGGAGTTGGGAGAGCGTGTCAAACGGCTTCAACATTTCGAGAAACAAAAGAAACGTTGAGACGAAGTTTAAACGAAATCAAACTCTTCTCAATATGTTTCAACACTTCTCGACATTGTTGAGAGGAGTGTTAAACCGCACACAGCGGTCAAACGCAAAAATTGCGCGCCACTTACGGTTTCCGCGGCCTTGACTTTTCCATGAGTTTGAAGCGTAATGGCCGCGAAGTTTGTAAGGAAACGTTATAGAACATGCAGTGGTAAACCAAATACGAGCTGAGACACTTTTTGGATAACAATTATTACATTATCTATGCATACTCCGAGTATAAAGCTTAAGTTTTCAGTAAATTTCTTAAGTTTGAGCTTTAAAGCGGACGACTTCGCAATTTTAAGACATTTGACTGCAAAGTTTTGGCGGGAACTGCGCGCGCGCAGTACGTTTGACCGCTGTGTGTTTAAACGGCCTCAATATCGGCTCAACAAATTTTGAGAGAATATTGAGACCGTTTGACGGGGTCTTTGGCCTTGGCATTAAATCAAAATGGCTCTGTGAGATGTATTTTATTCAATTTTGTTTTTATTGTCAGTAAGTGTAAGCGCAGGGCTATCAATTGAACGTGACAATAAAAGTAAAGCTTATTTAATAGTAAACAATGACTTTATTACTTACACATACATGTATAATTGCTATTGGTGAATGAGATACAATCGAAGGGTCGTGACTAGAATGGATAGCCCAAAATCAGATCAGACGTTACCCTAACCCAAAAAAGAAAGCTAACAATTCTCGGGGCTACAGTAGGCTAACCGGGGCGCTATTCTCGGGGCCAATCAGCGCTATTCTCGGGGCTAATCGGTGCTCAGTATTATAGGCCAACTGGGGTGCTAAAGTAGGCTGATCTTATTTTGGGCTATCCATTTAAGGTTATTCCATCGAAATAGAAGTTACACTGGGAAGTTTCTGAAACTTGCCCTAGTTGAACATTGTGATGTAATGTTTCAAAATATAGAATAAAAAGAATAGGTCACCAGCCCCGCGAAGGAGATATAATCGACTAAAATACCTCATAATTCCTTACAAAATCAACCAAAAACACGTATTTTTTCACGTTTTCAGTAATTATTAATTTCTCTGCACTGAGAATTGGTCTATACTCCTTGTATAGAAAGAAGATGATTACTAGACTTAAATTTGCTTAAAAAAATGATAGGTCCCCACGCTCGTTTACGAGAAAACCATCATTTACCTCTCTGGCGAGCATAGCCATAATGAAAAAGCCACCATGTTTTTAATGTGCGCGCGCTAATAGCCCTTTTCACGATTAACCTGAAATATTTGCATAACAATACAGCTAAACATAGAAGCGAGGCAATTTCGGGCACAAGCTGTAAAACATCGTGATTTTCTTGAGCTCCTTAAACTATGTTAGCATAAAAATAGCTTTAAAACGGAGAAGAACTAAATGTGCAACTATTTTAGTTAAAGTTTGCCGTGAAGATCGTAATCCGATCTCCCTGTTGCTTATGCGAGTCTACTTTTTATTAATAGAGAAAAGTCGTTTTACATTTTTTTCTAAAAACAACGTAAACTAAAAGCATTGTAGTTCTTCTGCATTTTAAAACTGTTTTTATACTAAAAGAGTGGAAGAAGTTCAAGAAAAACACGATGTTTTGCAGCTTGTGCCCGAAATTGCCTCGCTTCTATGTTCAAGTGTATTGTTATGCAAATATCGCAAGTTAACTGTGAAAAGGGCTATTACGCGCGAAATTATGCGCAGAAAGGATGCGCAGTGCAATACTAAGGAATGACCTTAAGGCATAGCCATTATCGAAGGTTCACAATAATACAAACAATGCAAACTTCGTGGCATTCCACCATGGACCCTAATAAGCCCTTTGCAGCTAGCGGTCACGTGACTAGGCGCGATTACGAGCCGCTGTTCGGAAAAATCATCACGTGACCTGTTTTTCATTAAAAAAATTATATTACCAATATGGATGGTAAGAGCATTATAAAATTAGCAAGATGGCCAAGTTTGAGCATGCACCTGGCGTTTAAGATCTAGAGTGAAAATTTATGGTGGTTTGAATGTTTGAACATTTAAAATATTTGTATAGAAAAAAGTGTCTTGCTCTTCAGTGACCATTCATTAAGCCTTGGTCTATATTTACAGACGGCCGCTCTTAAAGGGGCACTATCACGGGAATATTTCAGCCTTTTTGGCCAAAACGGTGCAATAATTATGACAAAATATCCTAGCTCATACAGGAAATGCCCCAGAACATTAAGAGGAAGATATCAAGACAGTGAATTGTTGAAGGGAGAGCAAACCGTAATTCGTTTTTTAGCGATTTTTCCAAGACACAAGGGCATAATTTGAAAAAGTCTGCCCGGTATTTCCCCCCCCAAAAAAGAAGATCAAAAGCTCCTATGGGAAACTCGCGATAGCGCTCCTTTTATAGCTTCAGTCACCTGCTTCAGTACACTAGTAAAAGTATTTTTTTTTTAAACTGGATCATTATTTTTAGGTTTCCATTGATATAAATGTCTTTTGAATTAAAATGATGCTCGTGATTAATAGATGGACACCAAAATAGAGCGTTTTCACATAACGTCATGGCAGCCATATTGGTGTCCCAAACAATGACATTTCTTTCTTTTGGGAAATGAGTTGTTTTCTTATGCAAACATTTCCTATTGTTTGGGATCACCAATATGGCCGCCGTGAAAACGCTCTGTAGTTGATTATTACTACTTGGCCTTTTAAATTCCTCCCTTAAATTTAATAAATATATAATAACACCTCCCTCCCCTCCCCCTTAACAGAGATTCGACTATAATAAACACCTCCCTCCCGACCCCCTTAACAGAGATTCAACTATAATAAACACCTCCCTCCCAACCCCATTAACAGAGATTCAACTATAATAAACACCTTCCTCCATTCCCCCCTTAACAGGGATTCAACTATAATAAACACCTCCCTCCCCTCCCCCTTAACATATATTCAACTATAATAAACACCTTCCCTCCTCCCCTTAAAAGAGATTCAATAATAATAAACACCTCCCTCCCTCCCCCCTTAACAGAGATTCAACTATAATAAACACCTCCCTCCCTCCCCCCTTAACATATATTAAAAACAGACAAATTAAAAGCAAGCAAAGAGACAAACAAAAACACTCAACACGAGAACAAACGAACGAACAAACAAACAAACGAACAAAGATTAACCAGAGTTTCTATTATCATGGAAAGTCGTTGTGCCCACCTAGCTATTTGCTCATGACTTCTTTCCGCGATCTTTTAAGAATGTATTTTAGAAAACATGTCAAAAAGACCAAAACTGCAACTAAACGTGTAACTAACTCCGAGGACGTAAGGCCTTCATTGTAAAATTACTAACAGGCCATACAATCAACTCTCTCTTAACGGACACTTCTATAAGACGGACACCTCTCCAAGACGGACACCTGGTGTTGGTCCCTGCGCGCCGTTTTTCAGTCATTTGACTGCATCTAAACTCTCTATAAGCCGGACACCTCTCTAAGACGGACAGTTGGTGCCGGTCCCGATGGTGTCCGTCTTAGAGAGAGTTGACTGTATTCATAAATAGGTAAGCATTTTTATAGAAAAAGTATCCACTAACTACATGTACGTATCTTATTACCTGATGAACGCGAGGGCCGCACCTATATATCGCCATCGGTCTTTCTTATACAGATTATACTCGCTTCGCTCGGTTCGTACAAAGAAAGACCAAGGGCGATATTCTTCCAGTACGGTCCCAAGATAGTGAAAGTTAATAAGAAGTTTGTTATATGGCTCCCCCCCCCCAACATTTTACTTTTCCGTGCTGTTTACCCGCTTTGCCTGCTGTACATTAACATAACTCATAATGCGCGTGGGCATTACGGGAAAATCCGACCCTGAGTATTAGCCAATCACAGCGCGCGTTTATAACATTTATACAAGCTCTAGCCACACAATAATTAGGATGTAATATATTTTCTCTGATGTCACTTCCGTGACCCCAGACATTGTCAGATTATTATTTTCGGCGCGCGATTGGAAGTTCCGAGAATTTCCGAATTTTCTGCGACAGTGAGACGTCATACCAGCGACCGCGTATTTAAAATTCAAAATGGCCGCCACACAAACCACACTGAAACTTCTAATTTGTTGCGAGAGCCGCCTGTAGTTGATAACCGGGCGAGACAAACAATCGAAGGGCGGGTTTGAATAAATACGGTCTATGAAGTTACTATTGACCCTATACCTGGGCTTTTTTTAGGATTTAGCGAGGCTGATGGGGAGGCCGGGGGACCAGAAAGTGCCTCCCTCCTATGTATCTCCAAAATATTCAAGTATAGTAATTAATAAAATTTGCTTTCAAGATTGATTTTTCAAACATTTCAGTATGTCTCTAAAATTGATTTGTGAACGATAAAATAATAAGAATAATGAAAAGACCCCCTCCCTCCCCCTTTCCTCTACGCCAGAAACTTCTCGACCATTAAAGCCAAAAAAAATCGTTAAAACTGAAAATTATGTTAAAATAACTCCACGAAATCTGGTTAGAACATTCTGTTTTAATTAAACATGGTTGTCATGGAAACGCCAAGTCGCGTGATAAAACAACATATAACGAAATATAAAACATCAACATTTCCTCAAAAAGTTTTCATGAAAAGGTCACGACGTTTTACCATTGTTGCTTGAAGGCTTTTTAAGTTACATAAATTAGGAATCAGCGCGGCACTTTCTGCCCCCCTACGCCCCCTCCCTTACAACCCTCCCCCACCCCCTACAGGCAGAATAGGGTTAAACAATGTTAAGACAATGCAAACGTCGTAACGTAACCTTGATGGCAGCGATGTTAGGGCGAGTCAAACAAGATAGAAAACCTCCACCTTATCAGGCGTGAATGAATTTGAATTTGTCCCAGCCAAGATTGTATTCTCGTTTTGTACTCCAGGTGGTGCAGGGTAGGAACCGCCTAGTTCTGCTTTTTGAATTATCACCGTTTGCAGTAATGAAGATTTTTTGATAAAACGCTGGACCATAAGTTTTGGCTTTAGAAATCGCTGGAGATGACGCTTTTACCATGATCTTGAATGGTGTCAGTCTTTCTGCATTGTTGAGAGAAAATATGAACGCATTGGGGGTATAGCCACTGACAAAGCCTGATGGTGACTCTGAAGAACAAGAAAATACAATAAAGGAAGTGTTAATTACAGGAAAAGGGATGAACCTGTTTAAATATAAAGTGGAACCATGTGTATTTATCTGGAGTCTGTATGACGAGTATTAATAAAAGTAAATAACGCATAGTATGTTATGGTCAATACTATTTGAGTGTCGCGCGCGATTGCTGTTTCGCAAATAACTGACTGTCATTTAACTTTTTACAGTTAGTAGCAATTCGATCAATTTTGTCGATTTCAGTAACCCCTCCTTCCCCCGGGATATGATCACATGAACAATTACTACCAAAAACGTATCATTTCGTGAACAGGTATGCAAAAAATATCGTCCACATTTTTGGACATGGAGACTCATGCCTGTACATGCTGTAATGTCCAAATCCGAGTAATCTTCTCCAGCCAAATTGTTATTTTTCATTTCTTATTTTATTTGTACAACTTCACAATAATAGGGGGGGGGGGGGGTGGGACCCCTGTCCTAAACCCCCACTAACCCACAATCAGACACTGGTCAAAGAGAAAAATTACCCCTCTTTTCCAGGGAATTTTATTATCTGCATACATATCCAATGTTATAATCCATCAATATTTTTTCTCGCGCGCGATTGGTCTAAACACGTCACGTGACGCTGCCAAAACTGGAGAATATCCGGTGATATTCCCCAAGTGATATTCCCCAGTTTTGAAAATTTGCGTTTCACATTCGCAGGTTCAGTTTTCGTCTCAAATACACATTACACATTCAATAAAACTGATTATTTTGAACAGACTAGAAATATTTTTGAACGCCAACAGAATTATTTTGATGTTTAACAGCTTGGCCGACCGAGATCTTCCACGGCAAACAGAGCGGCCTTGTGAAAAAATATTTGAAGGATAATAACTACAATAGCCTCCATTTGGCTCCAAAAATATGCTCGGATATTTGTCCTTGGACATTATCTGCGGTTCCTCGAAGCTCACAGTTTTCCTCGAGCTTCGCTCTCGGAAAACTGTTCGCTTCTCGGAACAGATAATGTCCGCGGACAAATATCCGAGCATATTTCCTCGCCAAATGGAGGCTATTGTTTATGTATCCCCTCATCCCCTCCAAACAATATCTTTGAATTTGTGACAAATATATCCTCCTCCCTATCGGCAGGACAGTTGAATATTTATTTTCAAATGATCTACTCGTGCCAAATTATTATTTTTACCCCCCCCCCCCCCCCCCCCCCCTGCCCTTTCTCACTCCCCGGAGCTTTCCTGCGAGTCACGTATTACTAGTATGAAGGGTAAGAAATTAATCTAAACAAAATATTACCCCAAGGAATGTCCGTGTATCCTCCAAACACGTATTGGCCTTTTCTGATGATTACAAGCGTGTCACTTCTCCCATCGCACCCTGTATGGAAATCACTGGCACTCCAGGCGTCAGCATCCTCGGCTGGGTAACACCGTTGCCATGTAGAATGATTTCCAACAGCAGGTGCAGGTGCAAGGAATTGCGCGAGATGATTGAGATACTTGTAGTTCGATGATAGTATTGTTGAAGTTATAGAGAACTCTGAAATTTAAAATTAAGTTTTGTATATTCGAATAAATTTAAAGACACGTTTAATTTCGAATTTACGGAAGCTGTGAATTAAACGAGGCTTGGGGGTGTATTTTGAGCAACTAATGATATCATATTGGTCATCAAAATCCTAAGTGAGGAGAAGAGAAACTAATAGTATTATTTTAGTAAGTTAGTTCCACATCTAAGTGTGGGAACTGTTCTTAATTCCGGTGGCTTAAATTACCGTAATGATTCACCGGACGCAGAACTGGAATGGAACTGGAAGCCAACTCAGTGCTCCAGTGCCAATCTGTATCTTCAGAACCAATCCCCGACCCGCCTTTGAGCCGGTATTACCGCAGAATAATAATGTCGTCTCACTCGTAAGCGAAACTATAAAGTTATCGCGATATACATTATAATTTTTTTCTCAGCAGATATAAAAAACCCTCATCAGAAACACAAGGCTAACTTCAAGCAATATTTGTTTAGATATTATTTTTTTTGCATCTTAATATTGTTCATCTATTAGACTTTTTAGGATGGTCACGTTAAATAGACATAACACAATTAATGAAAATAGTTCACGTGACATTACAAATAACTTAACTTCAATTCTAACATTTTTGGCAAACTGTGCTGTACACAACATTACCCAATTTCGTTTAAACGTGTTTTGTGACGTTACAGACAACGGGATTTTTAGTCAGGTTAAATTTAAGAATTGCTTTTGAGATATAATAATGATCTTCCGATTCTATCCTGAGGGAATTTTTATAGCCTTTTAATCCAGGCCTTAAGTTGTCCACCGAGAAAGCTGGGACTTCAAGTAACACGAAGAAACCGCAGTCAATACATTAGTTTGGCCAGTAATGCAATACACTCTTTTTTTAGTAAGAACCTTATTTATAAGAATATTGAGGCTGAGATTCGCGAAATTTTAAGAATATGCAAAGAATATACCAAACTTGAGATTTAGATAAGAATGTTGTTTTTTTGCATGTTGATAGAAAATAAAATAAAATAAAATCACATGATGCTTCATTTAGAAGTATGGTAAATACCGTAAAAGCTCTATTTAGCCCCCCGCCCTCTATTAACCTCCCTCTCTAATACCCCCCCCCCCCTTTGGAATTCAGATTTTGTATTAAGCCCCCCCTCTTTATTAAGCCCCCCCCCCCCCCCCCCCCCCCCCCCCACCCCCACCCCCCTTTCCGTCGGGTTGATGTAAATGACTTTTCAGCAATATTTTCTGGCGTTTCAGTCATACTTTGTATTGAAACGAGGTGCTTTTAAAAATTTCCAGAACTATCGTTGCGGTTAGGGTATAAATGACGTTGCATTTGTAAGACGGTGATACATAACCCGTTTCTTGTTCTGTTTTACAGCAGATTTCAGTGCTGTGTGTAGACCCCGGTTTTTTTCGAACATGATTCGCCCGCTATGATTCGCCCGTCATGATTCGACCGAGAGGTTACCAAGCAGTAAGACGAATGATGAAAGTTTTGCACGAAGACCCACGCTGGCGGGTGATTTATCATCAATATTTGTACGGAAGTTCTATAAAGGAAACAGCTAGATGTCTTTTTACAAATACCAGCTTTGTATCAAATATTCACAGGTTGTATGGGGAGCGTAGCGAGATAAACCGGCAAAGAAGAAGAGGAAGGCAAAGAATCTTGTCTAGTAAGCGGAAGTTTGAACATGTTGAATGTTTATTGTATTTTATATCGAGTGACATGTACAAGTTGTTGAAAGTCAAAACATTTCTTTATATGATACTTGAATAGATAGAGAAAACAAAACTCTGGAGGCAATGCATGATAAGGAATAAGCCGGAACTGTTATAGACGAGTATCAAGACTGGTTTCACACAGTTACACGGGTTAGCAACTGATTGCAACTATTGTATTGTGCAGGTCGATACTACGCCTTGATTTACGTATGAAAAGGTAGGTCTTATCTCAATGAATTTTCCGTGTTTTGCATGTAGGAAAGTTTGCAGCCAGTACATAAAACTCCTATGGTCTGGAGAAAAGCATTCTTGACTTCTTGACGGCTGTGCGTAACAGCGGTAGCAGCGGTTTTCGGTAGTTCGCTATTGTTATTGTAAGTTCCTTCAGAAATTAACGTTTGATATCCAGTCACAAAGAATATTTAAAAAAATTCTGACACATTACATATTTTGCGAGGCCGTTCAGAAGGATATCTTGGTCCTTGCGGCTTGCAAATCTGATCGATGCGATTGTAAATTGACCTAAATTATAAACAATAACAATAGCGAACTACCGAAACCGCTGCTGCCGCTGTTACGCACAGAAGTCAAGAATGCTTTCCTCCAGACCATAGGAGTTCTATGTACTGGCTGCAAACTTTCCTACATGCAAAACACGGAAAATTCATTGAGATAAGACCTACCTTTTCATACGTAAATCCAAGGCGTAGTATCGACCTGCACAATACAATAGTTGCAACAGTTGCTAACCCGTGTAACTGTGTGAAACCAGTCTTGATACTCGTCTATAAACAGTTCCGGCTTATTCCTTATCATTTCCTCCAGAGTTTTGTGTTCCCTATCTATTCAAGTATCAGATAAAGAAATGTTTGACTTTCAACAACTTGTACATGTCACTCGATATAAAATACAATAAACATTCAACATGTTCAAACTTCCGCTTACTAGACAAGATTCTTTGCCTTCCTCTTCTTCTTTGCCGGTTTATCTCGCTATGCTCCCCATACAACCTGCAAATATTTGATACAAAGCTGGTACTTGTAAAAAGACATCTAGCTGTTTCCTTTATAGAACTTCCGTACAAATATTGATGATAAATCACCCGCCAGCGTGGGTCTTCGTGCAAAACTTTCATCATTCGTCTTACTGCTTGGTAACCTCTCGGTCGAATCATGACGGGCGAATCATAGCGGGCGAATCATAGCGGGCGAATCATGTTCGAAAAAACCGGGGTCTACACACAGCACTGAAATCTGCTGTAATTAGTGGAGCAATAGCAAAGTTTGGGAAAAATTAATGTGCATTTTCTCGCAAAATCAGTTATAATTTGAAAATAAGCCCCCCTCTCTATAAAGCCCCCTCTCTAATAAGCCCCTGAATATTCAGCATGGGCATGACAGATGTATATTCTTACAGAAAAAAAAGATTGTACGTAAATTTTACCTATTTCACAGTGTTTCCCATAAAATTCAGAGAGACAGCTGCAGTTGTATCCATCAACACGGTCAGTACATGTTTCCATTGTTCAGGCAAGGATTGCTCTCACACTCATTTATATCTGCAAAAAATATTAAAGTCATAAATGATATAGTTTACTCCAATGATAAGTGTTGTACAGCCTTGTGGTTATTTATGCTCCTCGATAAATTTAGTTCATTTCATTGAAATCTGTTAAAGTCGATTTTTGTTAGGTTCATCACTGTAGTTAACGTTTGTCTACGCGGATATTCTAAGGCTGTAGAATAAGCGTATAAAATCGGGGGCTTATAAACGACCGCAGGATAGTCACGAAACCACTCTTGTCACGCTTGGATTTTTCCACTTTACAAATAATTCGTCATGTATCTTCTCCTTGTAGTTTCTATGTTTCATTGCTATTGTCTGCTATTAAAAGCGAAGAGGAAATTTCAGAAACTTGCTATAAAGTAATCGAAAAAATTAAAAATCATCTGACTCGAATTGCACAGCATACGTACATTCTTTCGTGCACGCTCCTCGGCTCCTGTCAAATATGTATGCACATTTCAGTCATGAAACCCCTGTCTTTTTTAATCAAATCACTCAAACTTCTGCGTTGTTTTCCAGAATTACTATCACCTCTCTCACAGGGATAGAAATATATATTTGTTTCATTAATCAAGTCAACATTCGATATTCGAATGTATAAAGCTACGGTTGCCTTCGAGTTAAATTTGGAAGTTTGAAAGGAATATTACACAACCGTTTCGCGATTGATGAAAGTATTCTCGATTTGTCGATGGCTTGATGCATGTCTCGCATGAGTAATATCAACGCATTTTTTTTGTACCATATGCATTGCTTTAGTTCTCATTAATTCGGCATTGATTATTTTGTGTTTATTTATTTATTTATTTTAATATTTATTATTATTATTATTTTTTTCTATTTTCCGCCGTCCGCCGTCCGTTTCCTGACTTTACAGAGTCCCTCTAAGACCCAGTTCAGACGCCGTACTTCACATGAGCCGAATCGAATTCGATGAATTAAGTTCATGTGAGGTACGGCGTCTGAATCAATTCAGAACGGCTGAATGAATTCGGATCGGCTCAGCCGTTCTTCCCGCCTGGCTCAGCCGCTTTGATTCAGACGCCGAACTTCACATGAGCCGAAACAAATGCATGAATTATTATAATGTATTTTTCAGTATAACAGCAATTTTCCCCTATTAATTTAAGTTCGGCTGAATTTAGCTCGGCGTATGAATCAATTCAGCCGGTCTAAATTAATTTGGGTCGGCCTAAATTCGAATTCGATTCGGCTCATGTGAAGTACGGCGTCTGAACTGGGCCTAAGTCTTGCAAACACAAAGCGAATACAAAGTGTGCTTTGAATGTTTAAAAGACTGCGTTTGGGATGTATAATGAACGGTTTCTTGCTTTCGTCACATTTCTTAAGTCTTCGTAGAAATCGATATCCCTTTGGATCTTAGGTGAGTAAAATATTTGTTTTGAGAGCTTGAGGGACTGTTCTTATCTTGCTTCAAATCCTTTCTAAGTTATTATTTTATTAACATAAATTAGCTGGTTTAGGGGTAACGGTTTTTGTAAATGTATTTTATATATTTCTGTTGGCGATCGGAATCGAACGGCTCGATCGGAATCAATACGAAGCTCGCACATGGGGGAAATTATTGCGTACGAAAGTATCCCTTCAGTTCGTTTAAATAGTAAGTATGGCTTGGTCAATTTCAGCAGTTGAACACTTGGAAGCCCTTACATTTTAATCCGGAAGATTATTCGAAAGAAGATCAGATATTCCTGACAAGGGATAAATTCGTTCCCGTTCACGGGATGATGAAAGCAGTCAGTGTAAGTTGAGGATTCTGGACTGTGGACTGTGGACTGTGGACTGTGCACAAACAATCGTGTTTTGCAAAAAAGTGCCGAACCAAGCCAATTTCCAAATATTTTCTCTCTAAAAGCAACCCAAGTTTCCCTCTACCGCTCTCACTGAGTCGCCATAGGCTTCCTTTGATTTAGTTTTAAAATAAATTTAAGAAATTATATCTCTTAAAGTGAAATTTTATCTATTCAGTAATATTGGCTAATTTATTGTAATTTTATTGTATTTTGTTGCATTTTTTATCATAATTTTATTGTGACACCAAAAAGCCCCATTTGGGAGTGTAAATAAAGCTTTTATTATTCAAACCGATTCTTCCGTAACTATGTTTATGGCTGGGATCCAATCTAGGGTGCGTTTGTTTTTGGGAAAATCCAAATCCAAAAACGGATGTGATGTGTTGTCGGGTGGCAGTTATAACTTGGTCTTCCCAATCGTGTTCATTTCTACAAAAGCGACGTGACAATACCTTTCGTTTTTTTTTAAACGCACTGATAAGCTACGAAGAAGTTGATTTCAAATTGACCTGTTTGGCACAGTGTTCTATTAAAGCCTGCTGTACAGCTGCAGTTGAATCCGTTTACACGATCGATGCAGGATCCCCCGTTCAGACATGGATTACTTTCACATTCGTCAATATCTGTTTAAAAATCAGGAGCCAAAAGTAAAAAACAAATAAAAACAGCAGTGGCTATTAAAAAAAAGCCGACATGTCGTACTCAGCCGGTGACACTGAGATTTTGAGCCAAAAACGCTTGAATGATAATAACTGGAGCTGGTTAGAGAAATTTAACCAGGGATGCATGCCTATTTTAATCCATGTATATCACTTAATATTCGTGATCAATTGCGTCATAACATTGTCAAAGTAGCAGCAGATCGACGAGACGCTTTGCTTTGCTATTTGATGCAATTAAAAAAAAACTAAATGGCCTAAGAGGAAGGATATCGATCGATCGTTATAGCAACTAAACTAAACTACACGTCACACCTACCTGCATCGCAATGTTCGCCCTCGAAACCAGGAGCGCACACACATCGATATCCTTTGTCTGTAAAACCTGACTGACAGGTTGCGTTGTTCCGGCATGGCGGCCTATTCTTTCCACAGGCATTCTGCAACAAGGAAACAGGAAATAATTACTTTACCCTTTCCGCGCTAATAGTGATCAGAATCTAATTTCTCCTCCAAATATCAAGACAAAGTCAAACAAACAGATTATGAGAATATATGTATGATCACCAGGGAGATTTGAAACCTGGAGAGTATAAAGCACGTCCAAAAATGTTTCATTTAAGTTGCGTAACAACATATTATAATGTCATAATGACGTGGGTATTTCCAACTTGGTTCGGCCATCTTGGATTTCTTGATTTTTTTCATGACGTTCGCAAATCGATCAAACTGACTCAAAAGTAAAACCAGTAAAACGATGCTAAAGTGATCTGCAAATGTAAAAGTTGCAAGAAAGTAAAACAAACTGTTCATTTAAAAATAAATCAGAAAAATTCCAAATTTGGAAAATTTTACATGCCTGTCAAATATGGCTGCCATGGAAACATCAAGTTTCCGTTAACAATGAAATGTCAAACAAAATTGTTTCCAGGTAAATTTCAGGGAAAGTCGCAAAGTTTGGCTTTTTTTACTTAAATAATATTCTTAAATAAAAATCATCAACAATATCAAGAGAAACTGCCAAAGTAAAATTATATTAATTTGTTAATTATAGACATGACGGCAATGTGTTTATAATTTTGATGTGTTTCTCACCTTCGCGCCGCGATAAAAATAAGCGGTGTCAGTCGTCAGGTCTCCATCACGATCCAGGTGAGTGGAATTATTTAACTCACATTCGTGTTGATTTGTTGCACTGTCTCGAAATTTTTTAATACTCAGACTGACACAGTCGTCATCAAGATAGCAAAGGAGATCACACTGGTCCATGTCCTTTCCTTGCACGGTTTTTATCGTGTGGTTCATCAAACGTCTATCAGCTATGAAGTAGTAGGCTGGGAAGTACAGTTCACGATTTCGTTCTGAAATTTAATTGAATTTAAATTTAATCACTTTTAACAGGGCCCTGAAGGAGGGGTGGTATATATCCCATATTCACATCCCAATTTTTGCCAAAATCCCAGTCTCTCAGCCTAACGCTTGTCAAAATCCCATTTCCAGCAGCACAGTTGGTGCCCCGAATCCCGGTCCCAGGGGCCCAAATATCATTTTCCCAGTGAAAAAATAGGCAAATCCCAGTTCCCATTTTACACCTTCAGGACCCTCTTTTAACAACTTTTAATCACTTTTAATAAAGTATAGACATGCATGTTATTAAACTACAATCCGGGACAGAACATATTGGTACACTTACACAATACACGTACACAATACCCATACACAATAGGAAAATATAGTAATCTTCCTTCACCCTCTTTAAAATGCCTCTTTTCGCCGCCTATTTTGCAACATTGTTTGGCTGGAAGGGGGAATCTCTTTTACTTTGACAGCATTGACGACAATAACTCGCTCGTTCGTTTGTGAATCATCACAACTCGTGAGTAATTAAAAGTGGTATGCACTCATCAAGCAAGAAGTCGTTTCTATACATTAACCATTTCAGCTCAAGCTCGAGGATATGAATTATTCTTAAGGATACTTCCACCCTTTGAGAGTGAAAAAAAATCAATTTTATTTTTATTTGACTAGATTGAAGTTAAGTATCTTTCCTAACATTTACAGAAATTGTTTTTAAAAATCTTGAAAAGCGCGCGAGTTATTTCGGAAAAGGTATGTTCAAATAAAAATTAATAATTCACAAAGGTGTCATACTCTCTCAAATGCGTGGACTCCCCTGGGTAATTTTCGCGGCAAAGGGCTTCACGCTGGAACTCGTATTTCACTCGCATTTTGAATTTTCACGTGGAATTAGTTGTCCCGCGCCGGGAATGTTAACATGCGATGAAAAAGTCTAAAAACGAAAGAAGTCCTTGAGTAAAAGTCAAGAAAAAAAACAGGACCGAAGAAAAAGCTGAAAAAGCTTTCGCTGAAGAAAGTAAACAAGAGCTAGCGGAAAGCGACAAAGGATCTTGGTAAGGCCAAGATCCTTCAAGCTGTCCAAGCTTGACATCGAATGAAAAATTATCGGAGCGGCCTTCAGGAGCGAGTAGATTAAAAATAAAAGCTATCGAAAGCACAAGTTCCAAAAAGTATATGTCGGAATCGGACATAAGCTTATCCGATGAAGAAGAAGAATCAGAAGCGAGCGAAGCCACCAAATACTAGAGCATTGTTGACATTAACTTCGGCAGATTCGCCGGTCGATTCGTCTTTCTTCTGACTGTTCTTGCCGCGTTTTTCCCCAGTGTTTTTTTACCTTCCCCATTTCGCAGATCGATCTTTCACTTGAACGTGCCGCAGCGAGAAAGCAAACGTGACGGCATTGCGATACTTTTCCCGGGAAATTCTGTTCCATTGTAGTTGACGCCACGGGATCCTGTTTCTTGATTGGCTCGCGGTGTCATGAGGCGATATAATCTCCTGTGGAGACGTGGTTTGTTACGAATCTTTATGAGCTGAAATCTCGCATTTGATTTTGGGAAGAATATATCGACTTTGACCGAATTTATAGGGTATGTAGATTTAACGGATTTTCGTCAAATTTGGCCAAAACATTACACGGGTAATGACGAACAAAACGGTGTCAGGAAATTTTAATATTTCAAATATTTTTCCCGTGGCGACCATTTACGCAACACATCTCGTATATTTTTAGCCACTCCAACTTTGGACAAGGATATCTAAATAACCAATCAGAATTTCTAAAAAGCCTGACACGGTTTTGTGATTGATGCCTTGTGAATAACACTGTACAGGTATTTCGCTAATGCGGCGGCATTCGATTCCCGATAAATTCAATCGCACAACACTCGGACGTTTGGGGTTCTACCGGCTCCTGACACTTCGTAAAGAAAAAAGTCGCTTAAATTATATTTTTATCGAAAACTACAGTTATTAAGCTTTCTATTGACATATAGTTTGGTAACGTTCTCTTGAAACTGGCGCGTGTACGAATTTTTTTCCGAAGGACACCCGCGAAGGGTGGAAGTATCCTTAATGACTGTCATACATTTATTTTAATATTTGCTCTGAGAATTTGGTTGTACATCAGGGTAATTCCACTGTTTGGCGATTTCCTGTATTGTGCAGACAGGTAATTTGAATAAATTAGATGCGGTCTTGTGATTCTTAAAAACTGGAAAAGAGACCGGGGTTTTAAGAGCGCCTATTAGTAAATTTCGAGTAATCCGAAACAGGAATGAACATTGTAATTTTATTTTATTTCCCTTTCATTTTTTTCTTTCAAAGATGGGAAGAAATGGAAATATACCTTTATTTCTTCAGAGATGGGAAGAACAGAAGTATTGTTATCTTCGGTATTAAAACATGGAAGAGAAATAGCTTGTTCTCCACTGCTGTTTACAAGTACAGCTGTATCATATATATTATTTGTTGTGAAATATAGCAGAGTTCGAAATACCACCTGATCAAAGGACCGAATACTGATCGGTGGTATTTACGCAAAATAGATACACCACAGAAAAACAACAACTTGCCCTGATTTCATGTAATCTACACTAACGTTGTTATCTATCCTTAGATCACTCGTTCGTGCAACAAATCATATTGATGTAAATTATATTTGTCTACTTCTTAGCCGTTTAAAAACAAAATAATTTACACGCCAAATTTTACCTGATTTGAGAGGGTTTTATTCTCAGGGTATACTATTTTTTTTCCGCGGAGTGAAGGAAAATTTCGATTTCGTAGTCACGTTTTAAGACAAAATTCAGCATGTGCCATGAAACAAATTGTTTTCGAACATCGTTAATTTATCGCACGGTAAAAAAAAAAATAATCTAAATCATAATATCGCCGGGAATTGGCATTGGTTGTGGACAAAGGGGAATGTAGCAGATTTTTACAAATTAATGTCAGCAGCCTACAACGTTTTAAGGCGATATAAACTAAATGAGACCAGTATTAGTTGATAATATTAAGAATGTTATCGTATGTTTTCCAGCCTACGCACTATTTTAACTGGCCTAGTAAATTTGCGGAAAAACGTGCATAATTGAAGACCGAGCTAATAAATAATGAAAATGTTCTCAATACAAAGTGACTTTAATTGAAGCGGTTTTTGACGAAAGGAAACTGAACACTGAAACTTGTTAAGAGGCAGTCCGTGTAAAAACCGACCGGTCAATTTTCGGCGGAAAATGAATTTCTTTCATTTTCTCCACAGAAGTCAAACATCATGTGTAAAGTACAAAAATCGTATTTGTTTGGCTTCGTTTGCTTTAACACTTGCGTTAGGCCGTTTGTCCCGAAGCGACCATAGATTATGCAAATTAGTCGTTCGGAACATCGATTTTGACCTTAAACTCGAAGTACCGTATACGGTAATGCAGATTTAACACAGCGAGTTAATATTTACGTCGAAATTTATATCAGTAATGACGTTTGTTTTAAGTGTGAAATTAACTTGTTCCACTTCGTATAAAATTAGTTATGATTTTTTTCGTACACCCGCCTGTCGGTGACAAACGCGCCATTGGCGAAGTGTCTCCATGTAAAATGTAATTTCTCAAAAGTGGCACCTGATCTAAAATCAATTCACTAATATTTTACCAGACCAAGGTCTGGTCTACAAATATCTGAAATAAAATTTGTGGGCACTCTTCATATAGTATTAGAAAATATTGCATCAAATTCACAAAAATAGCAAATTTCATTACCATTCGGTCATTTAAAAGCTGGTTTCATTTTCTTAAATTGCATCTAAAAACATTTCAAACCAACCATAGATTAAAAGAAAGTACCATATAACAGTTCAGAACGTAAAACATTTATAAAACTAACCTGAATTATGTACAAAGTCTTCCAACTGGACACCATTTTTCCCACCATGGGGTCGATGTCACGCAACACCCAGAACATCACGGTATCATGATCACCGAAGCACCGAAGAACATTAAATCTTTGCCCGTTTATCAACAGTAGCCTGATGGTATTTCATGCGAAATAACAACGTTTAGTTCTGGAATAATAAGGTTGTTTTAGGTGCTTTTTTTTGTTCGGTAATCCTGTGCATATCGTGTGCTGAATTGCAGTCCTCTTGAAATGATAAACCGTTCCAGTGTAGTAAAGTCCACTCCTTCGTAAATCCTTATATGGATGTTCCGAAAAAGCTGAGCAGCAGATACTGCAAAAAGGCTAGCATTTTGTCATCTGGAAGTTTCATCGTCAAGATACAAACAGAAACTGTTAACTGAAGGGCATTTTGAAGCACAGCCTGATTCGAATGACCGCTGACCTTCAGTGAAAGGACTCGCGCGTGACATTGAAAAAAATGCAACATTCATAGTTTACTCCCACGTGCTTCGTTCAGAAATTACAAGTATGTCGGTAATTTGTTCTTTCTATTCACTTGTGAACGGACAGTGTGGCCCCAGTAGAGGAAGAGATGACTATATTCCTTTGACGGAGTGCAATGATGATACCTCAGTGCACCTGGCAAGTTGTCATTTATCAAACGAAGACCTGAGCGAGAGAGATCTAATTTTAGCAAGAGCGGGACTTTTTGGGTTGGATGAAAGCCATATTGCAAAAATGAAAATTTGTCCTAAACACAGGCAAGGCCTCGGGAAATTTTGGCGCCCACTAAGATCATGTCAGTACCCAGGACATACCGGAAAAGCGAAGGTAATCACTGACAGACATGTAATCAACTTTCAGAAGGCGAAGGAAATTAACGACTTGTTTGGCAACAACGCAGGAGTAGGATCACGTAAGTATTTCACTCCTCTCTTACAATCTGTAAAACGCGAATCTACACAAGTAAGAAAACATGAATGACAGAAAGAAACCAAACGTGATTTCCTTAACCTTTAATCGTAAAACTTAGGGTTGTTTTCAAATGGTTTTTACTTTTGTACTTTTAATTAAATTACATTGCGTGATTTTTATTTGCGTTTTTTTTTATTTTTTCTTAGCTGTATGCACGACATGTCGAAAGAAGCACAAAGAAAAGATTGAAAATGAAGGAAGCTGGCTACGCCCTGAGCAGTTAGGCGAAGATAGCTCTTGCCAATCTGAGTATCAAAGGTCCGTCCTTGAATAAGCCGGAGAAGAATTTAATTATATTTGAGTGTATTATTATTTTTATTTGCATTATGGTATTCATAACAAGTATTTATTTTTATAGGACTGCTAAGGAAAAGGCCGTATTAACTATTGCTGAAGCAGTGACGACCACTCCCTTTAGGCAACTAGCGACGCCGTACAACGATGGCTCATTGTGGACCCCAGGAAAGGCGCCCGAGTGTTCTCCTGGGATCTCATCTGAAAATGTTCTTTGTGTATACAACTCTGCGATGAATGACATTGCAAATCAGATACCAGGAGAGAAATACAACCCACTTGCTTACCAGCTCAAGACTCCTTGGGAGACGAGCAGTAAAAAAGAACAGACCCAGTGCGTGGAAAAAGCTAAGGAGGACTGTATGCTTGTTTGTAAAGTCATAGCTCCAGAAAACGCTGACAAACTATTTGACGCAATAACTGCGAAAGAGGATCAATCGCCAGTGTCTGATGATCTTAAAATGCTCATGAGTGCGTTTAAGAGTGCGAATTCAAAGAACGTGAAAACTCAGATTTTGAGCTTATATGCTTATAGGTTTTCAATCGAAACCCTGAAGAAAATTCATGAGCCGTACGAAAAACTCTCATCTTGGCAGATCAGGCGTGCAAGAGCTCACGCAAAGATGCACAATCCAGGAGCTCCCCAAGTCAAGGAAGTCAGGCATCGAGTGCGACTTGACATGCTAAAGGTAGAACATTTCGTTGAGTTTGTAAATCGCCCCTACTTTTATCAAGACGTTGCTTATGGTAACAGACTCCTGAAACTCGATAGTGGAGAAACAATAGAAATGCCAAACGTAGTGCGCACTGTAACGAGATCAACAATGATCAGTCAGTACGTAGAGTTCTGTCACGAGGAGCAGTTTGAGCCATTGAGTCAGTCTACCTTATTTAAGATACTCGAAGTGAGAGAAGCATCACAGCGCAAATCTCTCCAAGGTCTAGATAACACTGCCGCGGACGGAGCTTCCGGTTTTCAGACAGTTGGGCGAATTGTGGACGAATTAGATAATGCAGGGGTGGGTAAGCTGTGGTGCAGTGATGTAAGGCGTAGACTTAAGCATGGAAAACGCTACTTAAAAACCAAATATCGCGTTCACTGCAAAGACGATGAATCGACGTGCCCAGATCACTGTCGCAAGTTCGCCCTCTCCGATGAGTGCGACTCAGATTTCCAGCAAAAATGCTCCCACTTGCACAATGCAACCTGTGTCGATTGTGATGCCCTGAAGTCTGTCCTAGGAGACATTAAGACTAAAATTCACTCTTCATCAGCTAATTTGTACAGCAAAGAACATCAAGAAGATCTCCTGTACGACTTTGAGCAAGCGAAGGCAGCCATTCTTCAGTGGAAAGCACACATTCTACGTTCCGTCAATCAAGACACCGCTAAGCAAGATGCTCTGAAATCGTTAGCGGATGGAAGCTGCGTACTTATTGTGATGGACTGGGCTATGAAGTTCCTACAAATGAAATTCAGGGAAAAACAGTCTGATTGGTTCGGAAAGCGTGGAATCAGCTGGCACATTTCCACTGTTGTATCGCGTGACGTGGACGGTGAAGGTACAGAGTTACAGTCGTATGCCCATCTCATAGATGGCTCTTGCCAGCAAGACTGGTTTGCAGTTTGCTCCATTCTTGAAAATGTATTGGGTGTTATCAAGACCCAAAAACCGAATGTAACAAAGGCCTTCCTTAGATCCGATGAAGCGGGGTGCTACCACAACAACAACCTTGCAGCAGCTGTTACAGATATCGCAGAAAGAACTGGTGTAGAGATCTGTCGGTTTGACTTTTCGGAACCGCAGTACGGCAAAGATGTCTGTGATAGAATACTCTGTCCAATGAAGTCTACCATTCGAAGGTACTGTCATCAAGGCCATGACGTATTATCGGCAAGTGATATGTACGTTGCCCTGTCGGAACGTCCTGTGAAAGGTACAACAGCCTGCGTATGCTCAATCAGTGTTGATCAAGAAAACCTTCAGGTGACCAAAATCGACGGTTTTAGCAAGTATCACAATTTCACGTATGAAGAAAGAGGTGTGCGTGTTTGGAAGGCGTTTGAAATAGGCCCAGGGAAACTCATCCTCTATGATCAGCTCTATAATAACCACCAGGGACCGACTGGTCTTTCAGTTCAAAAGGATTTTTTCCCTTTTCGATGCAGTCGTTACTGTAAGTCTGCAGTATCTGAGCCTGATGCCTTGTTTGAATGTTCTGAACCTGGTTGCCGTAAGGTGTTCAAGAAGTTCAGTGATTTGGAAATCCATCTGGATGTTGGAGATCATGATAGGAAGAAGTCTTCTGAAACCACATACGACAAACTCAGGAGAGAGTGGGCGGAGAAATTTTCAACCGTGGACACATTCGAAACATGTACAGAAAGTGATCCAGTCGTAAATCAAACGGGTGAAGGACTTGCTTCCGAACTTCTTAACGTGGGTTGGGCTTTGCACAAGACACGAGGGGGATCGTCAAGATTCAGTGCAAAAGTAAAAGATTATCTGACAACCAAATTCAACCTCGGTGAGAGATCAGGTCTGAAAGCAGATCCAGCGCAAGTTGCTGTGGACATGCGTACTGCAAGGAATGAGGAGAACATTAGACTGTTTGAGAGGGAGGGTGGCTTTCCAAGAGTCAAGTGCAAGGGTTTTTTTCTCGCCTGGCAGCAAAAAGAAGGAGACCCGGTGGCGAAGAAATTTCCGCGGAGGACTTATTAGAAGAAGATAAAGAGCAACTGAAGAGGGGAATGAGGTTCTCAACGCAATTGAAGAGAGACTCAGTCTACAACATCCCATCATATATGACATGTTTTGCCTTTGTGACTATGTGAAAGAGGACAAAGTAGCCACGTTTAACGTCAGCATGCTGAAAGCGATTTTGAAAATTTTCGATATATCCGTTCATTCAAAGGACAGAAAAAAAGACCTCGTTGACAAACTTTCAGCGTTTGTAAAAGGATGTAATTGCTTTTAAAACCTCATTTTGCGTCCAGGACGCGTCCCCGCTCCGTCCCCGCAAATGTGCGCTAAATGTGGTCAGCGGTTTTTGAAATGGACATCAATAATCAGATATTTTTAATATCGAGTTTAATTCATACGTTCAGATCAACAACATGTTTCGTCCCCTTTATATACTGGTTGAATGGTTGCGAAGTTTTGTAGACGCCCTCGACTCGATCATAGACAAGGATACACGTGAGACTGTTTTTGTTGTTTAATACAAGTGTACTGAAAGAAAACGCTCGCTGGAAGGCAGTACGGCATGTACATAAGACTAAAACCTTGTTCATTGAACTTTATTATTTAGCGACAAATAAGTGGATATTGTTGTCACATCTGTACATATAAGTCATGCTATGGGCCTTTGGTGGACAGTAAACCGAATGCTCTCTGCAGCGTTGCGTGACAACACTACATGAACAAACATGAATGGCTGTTCGGCATCGGTATGAAGTTCGGAAAGACGACATCAAGTTTAAAGACTGTTGGGATAATTCAGGTTAGTTTTATAAAAGTTTTCATTTCGAAACTATTATATGGTCCTTTTTTAATCTTTGGTTGGTTTGAAATGTTTTTAGATGCAATTTAAGAAAATGAAACCAGCTTTTAAATGACCGAATGGTAATGAAATTTGCTATTTTGTGTGAATTTGATGCAATATTTTCTAATACTATATGAAGAGTGCCCACAAATTTTATTTCAGATATTTGTAGACCAGACCTTGGTCTGATAAAATATTAGTGAATTGATTTTAGATCAGGTGCCACTTTTGAGAAATTACATTTTACATGGAGACACTTCGCCAATGGCGCGTGTGTCACCGACAGGCGGGTGTACGAAAAAAATCATAACTAATTTTATACGAAGTGGAACAAGTTAATTTCACACTTAAAACAAACGTCATTACTGATATAAATATCGACGTAAATATTAGCTCGCTGTGTTAAATCTGCATTACTATACGGTACTTCGAGTTTAAGGTCAAAATCGATGTTCCGAACGACTAATTTGCATAATCTATGGTCGCTTCGGGACAAACGGCCTAACGCAAGTGTTAAAGCAAACGAAGCCAAACAAATACGATTTTTGTACTTTACACATGATGTTTGACTTCTGTGGAGAAAATGAAAGAAATTCATTTTCCGCCGAAAATTGACCGGTCGGTTTTTACACGGACTGCCTCTTAATAGCTTACTCCATATGCCATTAACATGCCAAATTTGTTCACATTTTTTTAGTTATTGTTAGGTAAATTTTAACCGTACCGTGCTTTTAAGCATGGTTTACCTAATGCATAAGAAATGAATTTCAAAGCGCACACGATTAAACAAAAATCGGAAACCCTGTCCATGTGCATAAGTGCTTCATTATGGTTTTTCAGATAATTAGCTTTGGAAAAGCAGTAACTTAACACTGACCAGTATTGCAAATCGACCTGTTAATAACTTCCTCCATGTTATATTCCATCAACATGCCAAAGTTTGTTGATACTTTCACGCGTGCGGCGAATGTTTCTAATTTTTAAGCATGGTCTAAATAATGCGAAGGAAAAGGAATTTCAAAGCACAAGATGAAAAAAAAAAGGCAAACGTTTTAGAAACTAAATGGTTGATGTGCACGATACGTGATTCAGATAGACGGTAACTAAACCCTGACAAATGTTGCAAATCAACCTGTTAATAACTTCCTTCATATTATATTCCATCGACATGCCAAAATTTGTTCATGCTTTTAAGCATATGGCAAAGTTTTCTATTTTTTAAGCATGGTCTACATAATTGGAAGGAAAATGAATTTCAAAGCACGAGATTATAAAGAATAATTGGAAAAATTGGTCGATTTGCATATACGTGATTCAGATATTAAATTTTGGAACAAGGTAACTTAACACTGACCAATATTGCAAATAGACCTGCTTTAACTTCCTTTATGTTATATTCCATAAAAATTCCGAAATTTGTTCATACTTCAACGCGTGTTTTTTGCATGGTCTACATAATTTCAAAACTTGGGAAGAGTTTTAGAAACGCGCTTGATGTGTATACGTGTTTCATTATGGTTTTCCGATAATGAGGTTTAGAGAAGAAACGTCGCATATCGCAAAATAACTCGAGTCTGTTCGAAATGAAACAAGAACGTGTCCATTTTTAATATTGCAACGAAACTCGAATCATAAAAAAATGACAAACAAAAATTAAAGTCCAAAAGATTCACACAGAGCACACAGAACACGGGTTAAATATCAGATACCTTATCTATTGCTTTTGTGATATGGAAATACACCATCATCTTAACACGGCTTCTGTATATCGCTATTTCTCTGCATCTAAGGTGTTCTGTAGTGAGGATAAATCAAGCTTGACATTGGTCTGTATTGATATTATAAGAATCATTTTGATGTCGATCTCTCCTGGGAATTACTGATAGAGTCAAAGAAAGAACGCTAAAAAGAAAGCAATATATACTCGAACAAATTAGGTATTAATTTCCGAACTAAAAATATTTATAGTGGCCAGGGAGTTGTCAATCGAAAACGAATACATTTATCTATCGAACAAAATAATTGAATACAAAATATATATATATTAATTAAGGTAATATACATGTACATAAAAAAAAATATGTCCAACTCACCCTCCGCGAGTGTTGGATAAGACATCATTGAAGTCAATGATACGAACGCCAATAACAAAGTAAAACTCATGCTTGCAACAGAACGGATGCCTTCAGTTCTTACATCTCAATGACAAGTGAAGATAGTGCTAGGTCAGCATCAGTGATGTGTAGTTGAACTGAGCAGCAGTTCAAGCCAGCGCAGACTAATAAATGGTGGCATATTGCGACGTTGCATTTAGCATAATTTGTAGCTGTCCGGCGGACGTAAGCCAATAAAGCTACGATGCACATGACAGGCTGACCCACCCGTTGTTTATTATTAATAGACGTCCTGTTTTAATGATGCATTATCAATGAGCGAACAAAACGTCTTCCTCTTGATGGATAGTCCTCGAGACATTGGCGAATGCAGCAGAATTTGACAAATTAACGTCGGCCTACAACGGATATGGCTACAACGGATATGGAGGCGACATTGAGAAATACGTAAATTAAAAAAGGTGATACAGGAATGGGCGTAAAATAAAATTATGGTCGGTTCCACCATGGTGCAATATAGTTTACTGTTCAACAGATTGTTCATAAATTTGTGTTAACACAGCCACGAGCGATGGCTGGTAAAATATTTTTACTTGAACATCGTGCATTTTAAGGTGTTTATCGCATGTTTTCCAGCCTACGCACTTTTTTAATTGGCGTGGTAAATTTGCGGAAAACGTGCGTAAATGAAGATGGAAATAATAAATAATGAAAATGTTATCAATGCAAAGTGGCTTTAATTGATGCGGTTTTTGAAGAAAGGAAACTGAACACTGAACCTTGTTAATAGCTTACTCCATATGCCATTAACATGCCAAATTTGTTCACATTTTTTTAGTTATTGTTAGGTAAATTTTAACCGTACCGTGCTTTTAAGCATGGTTTACCTAATGCATAAGAAAATGAATTTCAAAGCGCACACGATTAAACAAAAATCGGAAACCCTGTCCATGTGCATACGTGCTTCATTATGGTTTATCAGATAATTAGTTTTGGAAAAGCGGTAACTTAACACTGACCAGTATTGCAAATCGACCTGTTAATAACTTCCTCCATGTTATATTCCATCAACATGCCAAAGTTTGTTGATACTTTCGCGCGTGTGGCGAATTTTTCTAATTTTTAACCATGGTTTAAATAATGCGAAGGAAAAGGAATTTGGACAGTTTTACAGCAGGCAGATAGTTTATGAAACACTGTCAAACTGTCAATATTGGTCATTCCTCGTGTATATCCACTCCAGCTGATCATGCCACACCTTTGACTTATCCATATCCTCAGCAGTTGCAGTGGAGCTAACATTGCTGTTCTAAAGAAACTAATTTAAAAGAAAACAAAAGGAAAACAGTGATAAGGAAATTCCACATGAAAATAAATGTACAACAAATTGCCATTTAAAGTAAAAGTGTTTCACTCTCTGAATAACTATAAAATAGACTACCAAAAAGTAATATTTTTAGTTCTAATTCCATTTTTTCACCAATTATTACAATTACACTTTAAAATATATTTTAATATTCCTTCAGTTTTGTGGTTTTAGGGCTGGGGATCTAGGCCAGGTTTTGCTTAAGAAGCCAAATAATGTATTTATTTATACAATAAAATGTAAACATGGCCATGAACAAAAAAAAAAAATGAAACATCAGATAAACCTCAAGATAGTGGCCGATCTCGGAGATTTTTTTCTGGGTATTAAGAAATGCTAGAATTTTCATAATTTAAGGACAGAAATAAGAATGCGTTACTAAATCAAGCAAATCAAAAGACAGATTTCCAGAAAAAAAACTTACTATCCAGTATGTGCGATAAAGAAAGCAACCAATTTCAACCGAAAGCCATTTTTTACAATTAATTTTTAAATCGTACAGGTGTTGCTAGATGCGGTAATTATTGCTGGTTAACGGTGGGGACGAAGGCTAGATTTCTAGATAAATAAATCCGAAAAAGGTTGAACATATAATTTTCGACAAAACCAATGAAAAGTGAGCATTATTTATCGAATGGAATGATTCTTGATCACGCCAGCAAGATATAAAAAATACTTCACTACCTGTAATATGTTACTAGCTGTAGAAATTTCACCACTAACCTCTTCCTGTAGTTTAAAAGCTACACGTGATGTTTGGGCACGTAACAAAATCCAGCCTCCATCTTGTCCATGTTGACTTCTTTTACACAATAAACGATTGGCTGGTTAATGGCACATCGACACCAAAAACAGCTCACATTTCGTCCGAGACTAAGGAAAAACTCTGAAGATCACATCCTTGGAATAATCTCCAAAATATATTTCTTCTTCAGCGAGAAATTCGCCTACAAACTCTAGTACTATTAGTAAACAATCGACATTGAACGTTCATCAGACCATAACGACGCATGCGCATACAAATTTCCCTCGTGCTCATATTGTTACACGAGATACTAAGCCCTTTTGGGCACTTTGATTTATTGTTAAGGTTGTATTTTTAAAAGGTTTAGGCTTTAGAATGTCATGCATGTAATTAGGATATATTATTCAATAAAATATGGCGATATTATATAATTTCATGATCTCATATTTCTGGATACGATCAAGTAAAAAAAGCGCGCATGAGTCCTGAAATTTGACACTGTCGCTAAGAAGCATAATTACGAAGGACAGCTCATTACAACGGACTGTCGGCTAGTGTCCTACGCAGCCTTTAATTGGATCGTCACACAACGCTCCTCTCCGATCCAAATAATGGCTGCGTAGGAGACAAACTGTCGGCTGACTGTTATGAAAGCTTTAATCGACCAAGGATGAAATATTTTCTTTTGTAACAATGAATGGATCGTTTCGACCTAAAGGCAATTCGCCCGATCTATATTTCTTTCTTTCCTAACGCTTTAAGAACGAGTAATATACATAGTTTCTGTCTTCTTTCGGGTTCCGGACACGCAGGCTAAACTTTCGTTCTTTCTTTCCTAACGCTTTTAGAACGAGTAATATATCTATTTTGCAAAATTTCAAAGATTTCCGAGCCAAATTTGAAACTTTGAAAAACTGATATCCTGACGTTTTTTCAAAAATCCATATTGTAATCCATTTCCATCCTCGCTGTCGTTTGTCATCCTCGCTTCCTAATGGGTTCCTGTCATTTGTCGAGTGCTATTCTACAGAATCAAACCATTATTGTTCAACTTCCTATGATCTAGATATGTTTCTGACCTTCCCCAAATCGTGCTAAAATCAGAACAGTGTCCCTTTAATTTCAATGTTTTTTCTTTATTTGTTTCTGAACATATTTAGGATGACACCAAATGTCTGGGGAAATGGGTCTGCATGGGGTCTGTACTTTTTCAGGTAAATAGCTATAGTGTATTTACCTAGTGTATAATAATATTATATTATACATAGATGTATAGTACAATGTATATTACAGTGGAACTTCGATTTCTCGAACCTCCACGGGAAACGAAAATTGGTTTGAGAAATGGGGAAGTTCGAAATATCGGGGGTAAAATTTCAGTGAAACAAGTCCAAGGGAAACAACTTTTGGCTCAAGTTATTAGGGTTTTTGAGAAATTGACAGAGGGTTCCGGAGAAATCGGGGTTCCACTGTACTTGTATGGTAAAGTTACTATACTGACAATTTGTTCAATATTTACTATACGTATGAACATGAATCTTCTTTTTTGATATAACAATTTTTATTCACCGGATACCAACTCTAACACAGACGACACTGACACTGATGACACAGACGCTGAAACTGACGTTGACTACACGGACAGCAATTACTGTGGTTACATGTAAGGCTCTTCTCCTTAAAATTACCTTACAGCAGACAACAGAGATTCTGCGTAGTTAACCTGACATTCATAAACTTGCATTGCCGACACTTGACACTAACACAGACTCAGGCAATCACTGATACAGACAGTTGATTGGGTGGGTACTGACGTGTAATTTAATAGACAATATTCGTATTTTCACGGTTGGAATGGAACTAGCTTGCAATCGAGGCTCGTGCGGGGGAGTCTTTTCAAATGCAAATATGTTTATTGATATTTCCCTGCATGAGCCTCGATTGCAAGCTACATTGTAGTTCCATTCCAATCGTGAGAATACGAATATTGTCTATTTGGAGGGCCGTTAGGTTTTTTAATTTTAAGATCCCAACTTTAAGACCTTCATTTTTTCAAGAAACCTACCATTCCCAGTCTGGTAAAGAAAATTGATTAACAGTGAAATGTTGACTTTCAATAATTGGTCTGCGACCTTGTTATTTGGTTTTTGTCAGCACCTCATTATTACAATCACTTAAATTTGAACTACATGTAAGCAATAGCCCTCAGAACCAGTCATTTTCTGCTAATCATGTTATTTACACTCTGTTAAATTCAGACCGAGTTTGGTGGCCCATTATTCAATGACAGGATGGTTATTGTACAATATATTTATTGGTACATCAATTATTTTTTATGTTTTAATGTTCTTGTTATCTCTATAACAAAATAATGCAGTTACAACATTTTAAAAGCATGGATGCAGAAAGACAGTGATAAACCTTTAGGAGCTGAGAAGCATCTTATAGCAGGGACTGTAGCAGGTAAGGAACTAATAAACAGATTAAACTTTTTCTCTCGTGGAGTCCTGTGTGGAATCCAGCAGGTCACAGGTCACAGTCACAAGTCACCAAGCCCTAACCTAACCCTAAGGCTAAGGCTAACTCTAACGTTACTAACCGTTAGGGTTAGAGTTACATGTAGGTCAGGGCTAGCCTTAGGGTGACCTGCGACTCACTGTGACCTGTGACCATGCGTATATATATGGCCCACTTTTTCATGCATACACCTACATTTACTTTTTTCATGCGTATATATATATGGCCCACATTCTTCGATGATATGGCCCACTTTTTTATGTGTAAAATTGGCCCACTTCTTTTATGCATATGGTGTCCCAAAGTAGAATGAGGTTCCACTGTTCATTCTACATGTAAAGCTTATCAATGACATAATTTGTTTCTTCTAGGTATTGGTACTCTGTCAGTAACAAACCCAATATGGGTGGCGAAAACTCGCTTATGTCTCCAGTACACTGATCCACAGGCTGGAATAACACAAGCACCACAATACAAAGGAATGTTTGGTGAGGAGTTGTTCCATGTTTTGCCCATGTAACAACAATGTTAGCAATATCTTTGTTCAGTGACAAGTCAACCAGTCGTAGCATCATCATCAATTCAAAATCAAATTAACTTAGCCGTAACAGGTGGTACAGGTTATGACCTTTAATGACAACCCTGTCATGTGTGAACATTACATGTATCTTCTAATCAAAGGCTCTGTAGTTTTACCTCAGTCTGTATTGTAGTAATAAATGCAGCATAAACCTGCCCGATTTTTAAGCTTTTTAAAAATAACTCTGTCTCGTACATGTAGATGCTCTTTTGAAGTTGTGGAAACATGAAGGATTAAGAGGATTATACAAGGTTGGTGTACTATAATTTCAAGTTTGAAAATCATATATAATTACTGCTCCAAAATAATTGTACTGCCATCACTTACATGTATACTGATATACATGTAGCTTTGAGTTCATCTAGGCCCGGTTGTTCAAACGACAATTAACCTAATCCAGGATTAGTGTGAATATTGATTTCAGTTTTGTAACTTTTCAGTGAGATTTGCTGTTTATATTACATAGATTGTATAATAATAAACAGAAAGTGTTTTTTTGAACACTTCAAACGGCAAGGAATAAAAATAATTCTAACAATTTTTCTAACGCTTCTAATTATTTCCTAAACTATTTCAACGGTAACCAAATGGTTATTGAACGCTTTGAACCATTTAACATTTATATGATCGAGAATTGTATGCGGTCAGTAAATAACTGGATGTTGTCCAACAAGCTGAAACTTAATAGTGATAAAACTGAGCTTCTAGTTTTTCGGGCACGTCAGCGTCCACAGCCACCACTCTGTTATGTCCAAGTCGGCGATGACCTTATTTATCCTTCCAACTGTGCCAGAAATATTGGAGTGCTTTTTGATGACACCCTGGCTTTTGATCAGCAAGTCACTGCTATTTGTAAATCATCTTTTTATCACCTTAGGAATATTTCTCGCATCAGAAAGTTTCTTTCCATTGAGTCTACAAAAACTGTTGTTAATGTCCTCGACTTAGCTCTAAGATTGACTACTGTAATTCGCTACTTATTGGTCTACCTAAATGTTTGCTTAAAAAACTCCAGTTTGTGCTTAATTCTGCCGCAAGACTAATTTCCATGAAGAGGAAGTATGATCATATATCTGATACTCTGATTGAACTACATTGGTTGCCTGTTGAACAACGTATTGCCTTCAAGGTCGCGCTCATTACCTATAAGGCTCTTAACAACTTAGCCCCTGAGTATATTCGCTGTATGTTACACCACTATGTATCTGTTCGTTCCCTTCGTTCTTCTACTAAACATCTACAGTACTTATAGAACCATCCTTCAATCTTAAAACCTACGGTAGCCGTGCTTTTTTCAATCTCAGCGCCTAGGCTCTGGAATTCACTTCCTTTACACGTTAAGCTCAGCACCTCCGTTGATTCCTTTAAAAGGAATCTCAAAACATTTTTATTCAAACTTGCTTATTCACTTTAATCACTTTAGCTTTTTATTATGTAATTAATTAGTTCCATTTATCTGTTCATCTTAATTTAATTTTAACTTATACATATTGTTAAGCGCTGTGAACTTTAGAAATAGCGCTATATAAATTATTAAATTATTATTATTATTATTATTACAAGTGGAACCGGAATAAAAGCAATATATAATTTAATTGTCATAATGGAAAAGTGGTAAATATGATACCGAGTACTGCCCTTAAGTTTAGTTTTAGTGGGGTTTAGAAATTGCTGTGGGTCATGCAAATTTGTTAGTAAAATTGTTTGCCAGAGTTTCAGCAATGCTGCACACTAATAAAGCAAGAATCAAATACAGTATTTTGGGTTCTTTAATCAAATGGATCGATCTATTGACCGAGAAATCAATTGATTGATTGATTGATTGATTGGATCAATCAATCAATCAATCAATCAATCAATCAATCAATCAATCAATCAATCAATCAATCAATCAATCAATCAATCAATCAATCAATCAATCAATCAATCAGCCAGTCAATCAATGAAATATTAAATAATAATAATAAAAACTCCAAACAATCAGCCACTTAGGCTTATGTACTGAGTAGTCTACTTTTTTAGCACTATATTCCATTCCAGTTCATGTTGTCAGACCGTATTGGTCTTGAATTATTCACCAACTACAGTGGAATGCCACCTTAACAACATCTCAATACAGCCACTTTTTTGGCTGGAACAAAAGCTCATGAGTCCTGTTAATGCAACTACAGCAAACAGGAGTCCTTTGGGACTTAGAATTAAATTATATACATGTCATGAAATCATTTAAAAGGTATCAGAACTGGTACCATAAATTTAACCTAGATGTACATGTACCCTGTTAACAGGACCTGACCCCACTTATAATACACTGTATGTCTAAGCTTTTATGGCCTGTCAGTGGTCATATTAACAGCTTTCCACTGTAACTTGTACTTAGTTACAGTCATTATAATACTGAATTTAACCACTTAAGCCTACAGAAAAGGTTTCTATTTTAAGTTCTCAATTCTTTAGCCATTTGCACAATCATTTCTTTCATCTTTATTTGTTTGTTTGTTTATTACCACTGATTTCATTGCTAAGCAACCTTCGAAGTCAAACCTCTGACTGTAAAGTTGACAATACACTTCCGTCAATCATGCGAAACGATACGACGAGACATCTATTGCGAAGTGAATTTTGGTTTCGAAGGTTGCGTAGCATTGAAATGAGTGGTAATTTGCCACACAAAAAATATAAAACATTACAATAATAATAAAAAAAAGGGGGCCTATGAAGAAATCATAATTATATTAGGTCCCCTTGTTACATTACTTGTTAAGACAAATGTTGGAAACATGGAATGATTCACGGACGTTAAATAGGTCTAATTTATTCTGGAAGTCACTTAATATAAACTGCATCATTGATGGCTTACAGTACATATTGAACTGTAGGTAGTGCCTGGTCAGAAGCTTACTGGCTTCCTGAGGGCTATGAATGTAATATCCTGCAAAAAAACACAAAGAGTAAATAAATTATTAATTAATGTTCTTGCAAGTTGGTTGTGTCCATACAACTATTAATATAATGACTTAATTTACAATGGTCACGTCTAGTTAAGTGTAACCAATCCATAATTATGAAAACTATTGGCAGTACAGTAAGGAACTCCCCGCTAACTCAAACTAATTATTCCTTTCCTTGGCTCAAATTTACCCCGACAACTCAAACTCTATTTTTACGTTGATCAGTAAACCACAGAGTGTCAGAACATAGCTTGTTGATAACAACGTGATAATGTATGGAAACATAATTCAAGCCCATGAAAGACCGATAAACATCTGGTCGATCACTGTTGACATAGCAGGGTAATTCGTTTCCGGAGTAACTGAGAGCCTGATCTGTTAGTCATGAAATTATTCTGAACCACTTAACTTCACCATCGAAAGACAACATCATTAACTTATAAAACAAACTAATTGTACCAAAAATGACTTGTGAATGAATAATAAAACCCCAATACCTTATTAATTATTAACAGGATACTTGAAATTTAATACCAACCCCACTAACTCAAACTATTTTTTGTTTCCCTTGGGAGTTTGAGTTAGTGGGGTTCCCTGGATGGGATGCTAGTCCATCGCAGGTTACCCCTGTTGCCGGTACCAATTTATACTCCTGGGTAGAGTAAGGCACTGTGAGAGTAAAGTATCTTGCCCAAGAATACAATACAGTCACACCGGCCAGGGCTCAAACCCGGACCACTCAGTCCGGAGTCCAGCACACTAACCATTAGGCCACCGCGTCTCCCAGTGCATTTATACATAAAAGTGGTATTTTAATGCATTTGCTATTGTCCTCCACAATTTGTTTTTGACAGAATTTGCTAAGTTTGGCTGATAAACTTGGCAAATGGGTAACATCTTAATAGCTGGATGAAAACATATAGCTCTGTGCAAGAATTAGTACAGCGATTTCATCAAAAAGTTGCATACAAATGATCTACATGTACATATACATGTAGCAACTAAAATAATATCCAAGACAGTGCCACAGCATGGATAAAAATAGTTTTCAAGTGAGAGCAAACCCAGCAACAAAACCCAGCTCAAAACTGTCCAGCAACAAAATACACAGAGTCAAACATAATTTTTATCCCAATGTCAAGCAAAATACAGTAATTTTGAAGCTACAACTACATGTAGCATGGCATTTAACAACGCTGAATGGTCCAGACAAAAACAAACAGCAAAACAACTCTGAACCCATGCAGTGACAAAAATAATTTTGAACCCAATTTAACTCTGGACATTCCAGCAACAAAAACAATTTTGAACCTAGTGACAAATCGATTTATTTTAGAACAGTCAAGAGAGAAAAATAATTTTGAACCCAGCGTGGGCGACACAATTCTCTGTAACTCTGTACAATCGAGCAACTAATATAATTTTCATGAAAGCATCACTGAAAGCAGACAAAAATAGCGACCATGCTATTGCATGCAGTTAGTTTCCTCAGTAAAACTAAATTTAATCATTTCCCACAGTATCTGTCAAAACCAAACCAAACATCGTGGCCAGGGCGAAGCAATATATATTTTCGCGAATGAACTTACCTTATATAGAACTGCTGATCATTCCCTCAACTTATGTCTCGATAAAGAAGTCCAGTCCTTAAAAATGCTTAAACGGTAACGACAGACCGATGTTTTCACGTACTCGACAAGCCCAAAACGTGTACATGTACGTGAGTTCCAGCGCCATGAATGGTAAGCTTACATCTCGCCAAAAGCCCTGGTCTGCCTCCAGATTTGTACGCCAAGGTTTTCCACCGAATGAAACACTTACTGAATACTGGTAGCTCAGTCTGTTTCCCTCAACAGCTGATGACTCGACTTGAGCAACCAACATCAAAAGCAGTTTTGTTGGCTGTCCAAAAGCACTACATGCAAAACTCGAGCAAAAC
>MU827838.1:280337-302763 GCA_029204205.1 Desmophyllum pertusum | reverse complement strand
TGTACAGGCCGGCAAATGATCCCGGCCGACAAATGATCCCGGGCCGGCAAATGATCCCCAAATTGGCCGGCAAATGATCCCCGGACCGGAAATGATCTCCACAAATGATACCGAGTAAAATAAGGAATGGCGTGGAATCACTGGAAAATGTAATTTCTGACGATGTGACGCAGGAACGATAAAGTCAGAAATTGCTATTCTGACGGCACGATAGAGAGGCTTTGGTATTGTCATGTGACCTTTAGGGGTATTTAAGAGTTTTAGCGGGTAATATTAGTTATTCTACGTTGGTCAGTCTTCTGTGCGTTCGTTGTTCGTTTAGTTTTCTTTTTATTTTAGAAGCTAAAATAGAGAGAGATGTAAAAATTGAGAGACTGAGCTATACATTTAAGAAAACTGAGGCTATACATTAAACTGAGCTTATACATTAAACTATATTAACAAACTTAATAACATTTATTACCCTCTTCCCAGAGGTTCCGTGGCCCGCTGCATTAGAAAGGGAATATGTTTCCACACATTTTTTGGCCACAATCTAAAGAGTGGTTTTTTTTAGAAACCCGACAGACCGTGTATCACCACCACCAAGAAAAAGAGGCAAGCTCGAACGGGTGGGTAGTTTTAGACGCAAGCATTGATCAAATTCTGTCTGGTGAAAAGTTAAAAGGAGCCACGATAAATTTTGACTTTGATAATTTAATCGAGAGAATTTATGCATGCTCGGGAGGGGAACTCAGTAGGCTTAGGAAAGCACATACTTTATATCCTTGCTTGTGAAAACGCGGTGACGGTACATATGGAAATTATCTTAGGCAAAAAAAATCGCTTTGGGAAGCATGTAAAAAACGTTATAATACCCGTACACTTGCCCCGCGACGAGCACTGGCTCCTTCTCATTATTAGCGTCATAACATCTTTTGTCTTTATGTTTAGCGATTCCGCCTACTGTCCCCCTGACATCTACAGAACTATCTTTGACACGATTAAACGACATTCATTCAAGCAATGATTCGCGGGTTATTGTCTCCCGAGGAAAGCGAAGCTTTTTCACAGGAAAAGCAACTGGGAGGAAGACAACCACTTAATTGTCCCAAGCAAACTAACAATACTGACTTGGTGTTTTCACTTGCTTGCTTGCTAAGCATTTTATATCAGTAAGCAGCAATGAACTAACTCTGCCACTGACATTAAGTTGTGATCACGCGCGCAATGAAATGGGCAAGCGATTTGGCTGAACTTTGCGACAGCTGGGACCAACCGAGTTCACCATCCTGCCTCGTGATCATGCATTGGATTAGTGGAAAGCCTCGAACGCCAAATGAGTTGTCAAAATTTAAATCTTGACAGAGAGGTCGCCAGTGCAGGTCTTACCTATCGCCAGCCCCCAACCACACGAAAAGAAAACGGCAATTGCTTATTTCATATGCGATTTAGCGACCAACTTTTTGCTTGCCGCATGGGAAAGTTTCTTTTTCAGACAGCATCTCAACTTCGCGCCTGCCGTAGTAAGCTTTTTACGAAGTAACCCGACCACGCTAGTACGGTAGTCACTTCAGAGAAGTCGTGAATTCATGTGTGGACTGAGGAGACGTACTCTGCGTGACGGGTGTTCCATGGACGGCGATGGGGGCGATTATATTACGTTCCTGTTAGGCCTGGTAACCTTGCTGAATGTTCCCGTTGCTGTGGTGGCAAGCTTGGGAGAAAAGGAAGGCTTACATATAATCAATTCAGCTAGAACTACAAAGAAGAAGCTGATGTCCGAGGCATTGTGCTTGGGTGATTGGTCACGATGCGGAAAGCCATTACCATAGCCTTGAACCAATGGAGAAAGCAAACAGATATCGTCAACTGGAGATGAAATTAAAGTATGGTACAGATGTACAAATGAGTTTGCAAGAATGAAATCTGCCCATAAGTGGCGTGGAAGAAGTTCGAATGCTACTAGCCAAGGGTGGTATTGTGAAGGCTATAAATGGCCTTTTGCAAGGTCTATTTCTGACTGCTGTGTCTGTTGGGGGGGGAAAGTTGCTTTACAAGAAAGAATTTCTTATCGGAAATCCCGATAAAAGATCCGTGGGGTTAATCAGTTGAAGTTTTCTGACTATTGAAGCTACAGGATGTAAAAAAGGAACAATTATGGACCTTATGTTTATTTGTTAGGAATTTTTTAAGCCGCCGCGAATAACGCGTCAATTGTGTTTTTACCTTGCACCATTTGAGGCGATTGCAATTTTTTTGGAAAATGCCGCGACGCCAATCGCATTGTGGCCACCCTTGCATGCAAAGGCGGCTCGATAGCCGAAAATAGGTCAGAAAAAAAGTCGTAAGACTACACGTGCAAATTTTTCACGGACTTTTTTAAAAATCGCATCGCCTGTGCAAGTTCCGAGCCGCGCGCTAATAAAAAAAAAAAAAAAAAGACATGTTCCCAGTTTTTGTTGGGCTTAAACTGTTACTTGTATTTCTGTTTTCCGCTTTGTAGACTCTTGTAAAACTGAGGAATTTGCGCTCTGAACTGTTTGCGCATGCCGTTTTAATAAAGTTAAAAATATTATGTTGAATTAGTTATTGTTGTACTGAACTGTGGACGTTGCCTATTCAAACAAGCTGTACAATGTATTTTCTTATAACATTTTAAAATCCTGGATATTTTGGCTTACATTTGAAAAAAAAAATGCTGTATATTTGAGGAATTGTTTTTTTTATCCATTATACCAAAGTGTAAGAATTTCCACGCCATTCCCTACTTTTTTGGTGAGGGGATCATTGTACGTCCGGGGATCATTTGCCGGGCAATTTTGGGGATGCATTTGCCGGTACACGGGACATCATTTGCCGACCGGGAATCAGTTGCCGGCTTGTACAGAAACTCGGTTCAAGCGAAAATCTGGAAACTAAAGATGTAGAGATACGTGTTGCTCAATATTATACATGCAGGTTAAAGCGCATCAAACGTCCTCCGACACATTTAGATATGTACCCCCGTGTGTTATTTGTGTCCCTAGAGATCTCAGTTTTCTGCACGGCTCTTGCCATCACTAAATTGCCACGAATGGTAATATGTATTATATGTATAATATTTGTTTTCGCAGCAGGGGGCCGTGGGTCACAAACGTGTGGAATTTAATATTGAACTGGTGATACCTACTCTCAATCTTGGGGCACAGGTTAAAAGACAGAATTGGACAGACACAAGTAAGAATGAGGAAGCGGTAGGCGGCGAGAGCTGATAGAGCGAAGAGAAGAAGACGGAGTGCAATTCAAGGGACAAGAGAGACGTAGGGTCGGCGGAAAAACGGCGAGCTCTTCATGATGACATGTGGCATACCTGTCCGGCACTAACTTGATTTTTTCTATGGTCGAAAGTGAACCATCATCAGACTTGTCAGATGATTGGAATCATCAGATAGTTAGGGAAAAAAAAAAAGACGATAATCTTTGGCAGAGTAGATGCGGAAATAATACCCGAAAGCGTTCAGTCACAAGAATGCAGCCGTACTCCACGACAGAGGAGTTTTGATTATTTATTTCAGTCAGCCAGATGTCACGCAAACTGAATTAATGACCTGGATACAGCTACTCAGACAGAGGAATTTGATTATTTTATTATTCAGTCACAAGGATGTCACGCAAACTGAAAAAAAAAACTGAATTGACCGTTATTTTTATACAGCTACTTGCAGAACAGAGGAATTCTGATTTATTTATTTCAGTCACAAGATTGTCACGCAAACTGAATTAATGACCGATACAGCTACTCAGACAGAGGAATTTGATTATTTATTTCAGTCTGGCAATCGTTATTCACCTCCATACAGAGGCTATTTTGATACAGACGAAAAAGTTCGTTTTTACACGCGGGAAAAAAAAAACCCCCCACTTCCCAAAGAAGCCTGATGTCAACCTTCGACCATGTGGCACCTCATGTTTCTGCGACGCTCTACGACACTGAATAATTTTCAATTTGTGTTCGTTCTAATGAAACTGATACTTAATATGCCGTTTCAAGACCTAGACTTACCGTTTTCAAGTTGTAGTCACACTCGATTTCAAGGATTTTTGCATGTTGGCGTGACAGTAATGGACTATTCGCCCTGTCCTCCCACTAATTTTCTGCGCAGAAAGGGAGCTGAGCTCTGGAAGACCATGCCATTGTGTTATCAGTGCTCATTTGGAAAAAAGTGGACCGTCGTAATTGAGTGCTTTGAAGTATTTACTGAAAAACCTTCTAACTTATTCTTGCTCGTGGGCAAACATGTTTCAAACTACAAGCATCACAATACCATTAAAATTCTTAATCGGTATTACTCACTTTCCTCCAGGCTCCATTTTCTTTTGTTTCTGAAGCATGGGGATGGCGCACCTCCGATAAATTTTTAACATCGAAGAAAATCAGTTGGATTTTCTTCGAAACCTCTATCCAGGAGATGTAGAACGTTATAGCAGACACCGGTGACAGAAAGTGGGTGGGCATGAAAGCAGGCTCGGCTGGTAATTCCAGCTTTTACCAGGGGGGGGATCAATTGGAACCCATTAGATGTGGAAAAAAAACTAGAGGAATTGAAAATGTGAGGGATTACACGTAGAAAGAGTCATTGGACTGTCACACAGGAAATACACCATTCTCGAAGGCATCCTTCCAACTGATTTCCTTTTCTCCAGTCAAAATGGCCCACCGATTATTGATCGCATCATACGAGTTTGTGCAAGCCCTGGTTAATTTATGTCCACCAATAGTAACCATTTGATTAGCCCTTTTGTTACTTAAGGTTTCTAATAAGTTATTGGTTTATTTAGCGACACCTTGAAGATTTAGGGCTGGTTATTTAAACAAAGTTTAGACGGTGTTTAACAAAACCACGGTCTAAACCAATGTCAAATTTTCACCCATGCCTAAATAATTATTTATTACATTGTTTACTGTAAGCAGTGTGATTAAGGCATATTAGCACAGGCCTAGAAATACATTGGTATCTACTTAAAATTACCAAGGAGGTCCATAAATGTCATACACGTGTAAACCCAAAAACCACAGTCTATGTTAGATTTTGTTTAAATAACCGGCCCCTTAGGAAATAATTATTAGATTTAGGGTGTACATAAACGTTTTGATGCTAAAAATGTCATAAATAAAGCTGTTTACTAGTAGTAGAAACCTTAAAATAAACCTTGCCTGTGGATTCATTATGCACAGTAAGTGTAGCTAGCACAACACTAAAAGTTTAAATGTAGTTAAACCCTTTAAACCCCACATAGTGATCAGCATCGTATTTCTCCTGGTGATATCAGTGCTTAAATATCAATCAAAGAGGTCATGAGATTTTAAGAATACATGTATGATCAGATGTACTTCTTGGCTCTAAATCCTTGCAACAATTACCCTGGATATCAGAGGTATTTTCTCGCGTAGGGAAGATTCTGCCTCGTCGGCCGAAGGCAACATAGAGTTGACTCAGCTTTTGACTCACTGGAACCATAAACTGTGCAAGAAAAGCCTCTGGTACCCAGGGTATTTGCAACAAGTCCAGGGGAACGTTTTTTAAGGGGCATTAAACTGTACTGACTCCAGTGTGTAATATTATTGTAACACAGATGAAATAAGATGGACACTCCTGTAAGCCGGTCACCTGTTTTAGGCAGACATGGTCCCTATTCTGGCCAAATTTCTTTTGTTTTCTGTAAATGTTGAAACATCTCTCTTAGGCAAGACACCTCTCTAAAGCTAGACGACCTAGAGCTGGTCCCAAGGGTGTCCTGACTTAGAGAGAGTTCAGTGTACTCACAGCTTGTGTCGTCTTGGATTTTCATAAATTTCCATGATGATATCATTATTTATTTAATTTGTTAAACAAACAGAGACTGAGGCAAAATGTACTTTATTAAAACCCCTTACTACTTGGCCAATGCTACTTTGGCCAATGTAATTTTCATATGTTACGTGTAAAAACGTTAATTTGAAATCTACTGTTTCAATAAACTAAACTGGTCCACGCGAACCCCATTCTATTATCTTTTTTTAGATAGTACAAAAATAACACCGTTTCTAATATTATACTGAGAGTTTGCAGTTGGCATTTTATTTCTTTTCAAAGTCTAAAAATATTGTAACTGTGTGTAGCCATTCAAACTTTTTAAATGCTATACATCTATCAAAACATCCCGCGTGAACGCCTCTAGGCGTCTTGCCTTAAATATAAATTCGTTCGATAAAAACCAAAACCTTGGAGTAAGCTTATAAATTCTTCAGCAGCCGTTTCTTGTTTCTACATTTACGTGTACAAAGATTACGTCGAAGTCAATGTTATTAAGCAAAAGAAAAGGAGGTTAAAAAAAGAACGGCCTGGATTCGAACCGAAAAAAAGAGAAGGACCATTTAGGATTTGAAACTCTCGCCCCTCAATCCCAAGGATCAGATTTAAAATAGGCCACAACGAGCGCGCCGTGTGACGTCATTTCTGTCAACCACAATTTCACAAACAAACAATTAAATAAATAAATATGATCGTAAAGTCCAGATGAGATTTCATCCCGCGTAAGCTCTTGGAGGACAGAATTACAAACCTCGCTTCGCGAGGAAATAATAAATTACTGCAAATTACATCAAAAGAAAAGCAGTCACAATATTTGTATTTTAATTATTTTAAATTATTCTAAGAACAATAAATTATTCCAAGTCTATGCTTGCACTAATTATACTGGGATTCAATCCTAATTACCGGTAAACTAACTTAATTTGCTTAAATTGTTTTTTTGTTTTTACTTTTCGAATCTATTATACAGAGCCGCGGATAAGACTGACAAAAACACGTAGCGACCTTTAATACATGTATAAATATAATATAAACCAGACAAGTAGGAATATTTCCATTTTAATATTTACAAAATTAACAAAACCAGAGATCACAAATGTTTTTTCTTTCCCCTTTGTCGAAGCGACTTTTCAAACATTACTTTCTTTTGTTGGTCATACCCAATTCTGCTTATTTATACACCACAAGGAAAAAGATAGTTTGCGTCATTGAAAAGCTTTACTGCGATCATGAAAAATAGCAGGGAATTGTATATTAACGTTATTTAATTTCAGCCACTCTGAGCCTATATATTTACCACCGACCGACATACCGATCAAAGCAAGATCATAAACCGCATACGGGTTAAGAGGCACTAACAAACTGCAGCAACCACGTGTAAATACTACAAAGTTATGGCAAAAACCACTCCTTCAGATTTACTGCTGCTAAATATTGGAACACTTTAACCGGAACTGAACGACCTCAGAACTGCGCCTTGCGCCTCCCGCCTTTAGAAACAATATCAAAACATGTTACATTTTTAATTTAATTATAAGTATTTTTTCACCTTTTATTTATTTTAATTAATTTATCTTAATAAAAATTGTAAATATTGTAAATACTCGGAAGATACTTAGAAATATTTTTATTTTTTGCTAATCTGAAATCCGAGTTGAAATAAAGTTATATGTATGTATCCAAAGTTATTCTAAGTTTTATAATAGCCACAAACTGGAAAGTAGCCCTTAAAACATTCCACTTCCCTTACTTATTAAACCTATTTACCTTACGAACTACTAAGGACATTTATTCGTTACTGGAAAAATATATTTTTGTGACAGACGTCATATGGGCAAACAATTAAACCGCATAAATGTTTTTTCGGCAGCATGGCAATTAAATTCAAAGTTAACTTAAAACATTGATTTGTTTTACATTCCCTTCAGACCCGATTACCAATTCCAGAAGTAAAAACCCTGTATCAGGCTTAACACCTATGTTTTTTTTCTGCTTACCAAAATATTTGCCTCTCAAATCATAAAAGTTTCAAGTAAACGTCTTGTACTAGCAGGGAAAGCCAAGCCTAGCCAGCCATATATCCATGGCAGGAGAAACTCTCCAATTGCCAACACCCCTGGCATTGAAATAATTTGATGATGTACCCACATAAGACATGCGAGATCCCTCTTGTTCAAAATCAATTATTAGATGCTAACCCCTTTGAGAAATATGCTGACGAAGTTCTCCATTTAAGATCTTAAACAGGAATTTGGGCACAAAACTGTGCTTTGAGGTGTTTTTGAACCAAATGACTAGATTACAACCTTGTCATTTGGGTTAAAAAACTATAGCTAGTCATCGTGATGTTTTAAATGTTGCAGGTTTCCAGTGCGCATTCTTCGTTTCAAGATAGCCTCCTTAGACGTTGTTTTTTAAGTCATATGCTAGTCCAACCTTTGAACATAGGTCAATGAACCATTTTGAAGTATTCATCGGTGAACCCAATTCACTTGTGGCATAGTCCTGGGGGAATGTGTGATGAAAGTTGTGGAAACCTTCGCCGGCAGTTGCTAAGACAACAATGAAGTTCTCTGAGGGATTAATGTTCTCATCGTAAGGCCTTGATCCCCAAATATGGGCAACACTGTTTACGCACCATGTTGTGTTCAGGGTGAAGGCGTAACGAAATGCAAAACAAATGAAAAATCCGTTCAAGACGCTTTCATTCCAGAGGTACCAAGGAACCACGATTGGCATGATGACCGTGAAAAGTTTACTGAGGAGCTTGTAATGTCTGGAATAGAATTGAGATTTATAACTGTTAATCAGTGTTTGATCTCATGTACATTGACATTATTTTCTGCCCGTGATTAACATGCAATTTCTCCTGACAAAAACAAAACATTGTCCAGCAGACAGGTGATGAGAATAAAGGCAGTCATCAAGTAGCAAATAGTCTTGATGGTGTTATATAGACCTTTAAAATATTAATAAATTTGAGAACACTTGAGAAATATAGAAAACACTCGCCTGCGGCTCCTGTTTTCTAAATTTCTCTCGTGTTCTCAAATTCCCGTCGTGTTTTATGATAGTATAATACATGGCTTTGGCTTCTTTATTTGTTAAATATATAGAGGTTATTCAGCGGAAAGTTGTGTAATACGGCCATAGTTTAATAGAGGGAAATTGTTATGAAGCCCGGCAAACTTCAAAGGAGCAAACAAAGAGGCCAAGATTTATGTTGGAAGGTCCATGACCGTGCACATCTTTTGTTTTGCGCGCATACACTATGCATGAATTAACGTAACGGAAACGTTTCTATTGTTAGTTGCTTGAACACACGTAAACACCTATTGTATTTTGTCAGGTTTTGTGCACGGCCAACCCCCAAAATAGCGAACAAAAACATATAACAAAGAACTTTGCCGGGCTTCATAACCATTTCCCTCTATTAACTATGATACGGCTTGGTATTTTTACGAGTCAGTTTTTATTATTTCGAGCCTTTAGGGGAGAAAAAATAAACACTGACTCGTAAAAATTCCCAGCCGTATTATACAACTTTCAGCTGAATAAATTGTTTATTATACGACATAATATCTTTCCTAAAATATAGGCTTTCAATAGTGTTTTCCGTAACGCGCGGTCAGGGGGACTAAGACCCGTGTAATACGGTCTCATATTTGCTTTCGTCTTTGTGCGTATTCGCACTCTAAAATGCTATGTCGTATAATAAAGACAAATATGAGGTGGAATGGACTCAATCCCCGTGGGGCACTCCCTTATATAGCCTTATATGGGGATGTCTGCCCAATAGGGTATGGGTTTTCAATCTAGATTCATAAAACGGATATGGGTTTTTTACGACGCTGTCATAGAGAGGGTACATGGGTACAACTGCAGGCCCAACTGACAAAAAACGATATCAATGTCGACAGAAGTGCGGAATTTTTGTCATAAACAGAGTCAGGGTTTGACAGCCTGACTCAACTCAAACTTGAGTCGAGTTCTCCCCCGGACTCAATCTAAAGCCAACAATGTAGGAAGACAGGGCTACAGTGTAGCAGGGGGAGTGGGGAAGGGGAAGGGGAACTTGACAAAATTAAGAGACAGTGTACACTGCTGATATCTAAATGTCTCCACCCATCCACCCAGACCAAAAAGCATTGTACCATGGTTTTCAAGAATCAGGAAGTGGAACTCATCCCCGATTTCAAATAGCAAAAACCTGACCCAACCAGCTGCACTTATTACCCTGGGGGGTGCGAGGAATGCTTTCCCCAGAGAATGCAAAAATCTAGGTTCCCCGAGATGCCATTTCATGCATTCTGGGAGAATGTGTGACCATTGCATAATACCATTCGGCAGATGTTGTTTATAACAAAACAATGTCCCAGACAAGGTAGGGAGGGGGAGGGGGTAAATCCGCCTATGGAGACCCCTCCCTTCTCACTTCCCCTGCCCCTAGTCTTTGGCTCTGGCAGTCATTTCGCCATGGAATTCAAAACCCTAAATGTAACGCATTAGTGCATAATTACCTTCGCTGAAACATAACGATTTTATCCTCATACAAATCGCTCAGATCCAGTTGGTTTCCCTTCGCTATGACATCAGGATGTTTTTTAACCAGTAGCCATCCTACGTGCGAGAAGAAGAAACCTCTCGTCGCGTTGTGCGGGTCCGCGTCCGTTTCTGAATACTTGTGGTGGACGCGGTGGTCCCTCGCCCATTCGAAGATGTCTTTCTGTGAGGCGATGCAGTTCATGCACATGAGGCGCCAATCTCAGAGGCCAAGAAGCTTTGTAAGAACGGTGAGTCCATAATCTGTGTACGCCTACAGTTATACCGAGCATTCCAGTGTAGTACATTAACCAGGTCCAGAACCATGTCTTTGGGTTTGCCCCGGGGATGAGATAAATTCCGTATATTGCCGAGAGGTGCAGGACTATCATGAGGAGTAAACATTTAGCCATTTAGTTTCTGTTTGGGTTACTGTAGAGCTTATTGCAGCCATATCTGTTTCCCTGTGCACGAGAAGAGAAAATACGGTTTAAATTATTTCCACAACTGAGAAAAACACCAAAGTTTATAGTATATTAACGGAATGAAATTTAATGAGTATAAACGCAAGGAAAAACCACATAGGTTGTTGAAAAGAAAAGTAAACAACAATTTTCCAACCATTAAAGTGCAACTAACCCCAACATTTTTTATTCGTTTAAATAAATTTACTTGACTTTACTGCGAAGACATTTTTGGATTTGGTTTGAATCCTCGATTTTCTGTTCCCTGGCAAAGTCACCAAAAACGCCGCCATTTTTGTTACGGCCGCGTTTTTTAGGGGAATGGGACCAACAGCTAGTGACGTCAACTCAGGAGCCTTGGATCCTTCGGGTCCACTCATTTCCTTCAGGAAGATGCGATACACATTCGAAAAGTGTGTAGAAACGCCTTCCAGGTGCGTTATTGGCCGTTGCAGTAACAACCCAGATTTAGAGAAAGGTATACCATACCATTCTAGAGCGATCGTCGAGAAAATACGAAAAAGACGGTGGATTTTGTAAACTCAAACGAGCGTATATGTAATGGCGTTAACATTTCACCCTCGTGGGAAGCAATTTCAGGAATATTGATGAAGTCAAAGACGAATTTCTTTCGAAGGATAAAATAGGAAAAATCACAAAAGATTTGAACTCCAAAGGTTTTTATGAGGCTGGGAAATAAGCAGTGCGATAAACCGTATTCTTGGTTTTCAGGTGACGTCATCAAATTCTAAAATTCAAAACCGCGAGGCCTACAGAATTTTTACCTTCATTCAAGGAAAGATTACCTAAATATATATATTTTCCAATTTCTTAGCTCGATCTCATGCCTCCTTTTAAAATAGAACGGTTTACATTTCCGTGTTTTCATCGTATGTGACATCAGCAGGACGGCCGTGACAGAGCTGTTCTGTATCTAAAACACGTCTCTTCGGGTCATTTTCAACATTCTAAACAATTTAAGTTTAAGGAGAAATATTTATCTAAATATTCGAAAGTTCACAAGAGAAAAAAAACCTCCTTTCTGGCAAAAGTGAACTCCAAATGTTTTTTCCTATTTCCGGTGGCCATGTTGGAGCCCCTCAGAGGGACTCCAACATGGCGTTTTTCATACTGAGCTCTATAAATTTGTGTGGAACATTTTGACAAATAACTCGAGTACGGAAATACCGCACAAACCTGAGACTTGGACTGATTCCTTATTTATTCATTATCTATGACATGTCAATTCCTTGACTTCATTCATTGAACGATTTTTTGTATTTATGGCGTGACAGGGAAAACCAAGGAATACTCATCGTAATATCAATGCGGACAACAGAGGGAACATGTCCACTTTCGCTTATCGAGGTATAAAAAGTGTTATTTATTTTGACGGGTTTTACTTCAAAAGTTCACTGTGGTGGTTATTTGGAGTAGCAACGACAAACGTTTGAGGATGTCAAAATTGTAGTGATGTGGCTTGTTTCCTTTCCAGCTTGTTTTCTATGGCTTCGATTTCCAGACCCGAGCATTTAGCCGCGCGGAGCAAGCAGATTTTCAATCGATCGACTATCTCTTGGCTGCGCCTCAAGCAACTCTTACAACACTTCTCTATAAACTTTCGATATACGTACTTTAAGCATGGACCAATACTTAAATAGGACAGCGCCAAAACAAGCTTTATTGGATGGCATACCTTGGTAAATTGTCAACCTCGTTCGCCAGGGTCTCTCATCTCCCCACCCCAGAGGCGCGAGGGAAGAGAGACCCTGGTTGGGGCTGGTCACGTGTCTAATTTGACATTTTCAAACCCCAGGGAGGGCTCCTACAATTACGAATCTTTGTCACGCTTTCTTTTGTCAACAACAAAACGAAGGCCAGAAGCTAACGTTCACAGGCAAGCGATGTTTTTACAGCAGTCTTCAGTTCGCTGTTTGCAGGCAGTTACTCCAATGTTTAGAGGCAATTTACTGTGACCGAGATGTTTGTTGCTGTATTACTGACGGGCTACGGAAAATCGATGAATTTCCAGCGCGCTAGCGCTGGCTCCACGACAGGCAAGGTCTCGAAAGGTCAATGTCGAAGCGGTCATTATTATCAAATTACACTGACATCTGAACATTTCCACAAAGAGGAATAAAAAATATTAAGACACCCTGGGCTTATTCAAGTTTAATAAACCAAGCTTATATTTTGCGAGTCGCTGACTCCAGCGCTGTGAAATCTAACACATCACGTACACATCGCATATGTATAAACAAATTAAAGTGAATGCAATACATGTCGAGTTTTCCTTTTTCTAAAGATATACGGTAGCACGAAATACACGAGAACGTGAAATAACCAGAATAAAGAGTCAAGCAAAACATCGCCGCCGAATAATAAAAGCTATAAAGATTTCTTTATCCCTTTCCTGTCCTGGATTCGAAACATTAACCCGCTTTCGACTCCTTCGTCTTTGCAGATCTTGATCAAATGTGCGTTGTACAGATGGCGATATTCGGATACATCTAAGAACCCTGGCTTTCCTTGATCGCGGTCTTGAAGGGTACAAAAGTCTTAATCGTCCGTTAATCGTCTTTTTGGCGTCTCGGACGGCGAAATGTTTCGCAGCGAAAATGTTTACCACTGGAAAGCACATCCACATGCGGTTATTTTGATTTACAACACCTTCCCTTTCTCCCCTAGGCTCAGTATAGATAATTTGCACACTTAGCCACCCCTCCCCCCTGTCGTATATTTGTAATCTCCCAGAATCTGGGAGCCACGTGACCACGCCCCGACCAGGGGTCTCTCCTCCTCCGCTCTTTGGGGGCGGTGGATGAGAGACCCTGGAACGAGGTTGGAAAATTGTAACCTCGCTAAACAACAGTCGACAGCTGTACGTTTACGACGGCATCAAACTAAACAAAAGCCACGAGCGAGAGAAAACTGCGACAGTTTACTTGGCTTTTTGTAAAAATCAAACCTTCTAAATGGTGAAAAGCTGGCATTTAAACAGAATAACCATTGCTTTACAAAATACGTATACATACTCGCTAAAGCAAAAATATAAATGATCATTACGGCTCCCGCATATCGATGCATGGGAGTACTATAGGTTGACAAGAATTGCTTACTATTGACTGACTTCTTCAGTGCTATCTAAGCGGTCCTTTGTGCTTTCTTTTCGACTCTTCGTTCGCTTTGGACCTCCTTTTTTCGCATTTAGTTTGTCCATGTCCAGGTGACCGGGCAGTTCATCCAAGAAGATATCTTACTCATTGCTGCTTGATAGTATCGATTGCGAGTCTATTTGTTTACATCTGGTTTGACAAGTATTAGTGATAAGACTAACCAAGAATCCACTCTTTCTTTGCCGTCAAGTCTAGCTTGAACTGCTTTCCTCTAGCTTCTTGTCTTCTTCTTCTTCCTCCTTTTCGTATTTCTTCAGCCATTCCTCGTCCACATACGGTTCGTCGGCATAAGCGTAAGCCATCCCATCTGTGTGCTTTCGAACATCACGGGAAGCTTGCGACCCGTGCATCTTCCACTTCGATCTCACATTTTTGTGTCATAGTCTTCCGAATTGTAACTAGACTCCGAATTTGAGTTACTAGATGGCATATCTAGTTTGTGTTAAAATTCTGTGGCTTTCGAAGATAAAACGGCTCGGAAATAACGGAAAATATACGCTCGATGGATGCCCAGTCAAATGCTTTAAACATGGTTAAATCTCGTCTCCGGTTTTGACGTGTGTGGTCAACTGCTCGACCCAGGACCCCAATTTGCGCGGTGGTGAACATGGAACGCCTGACTTTAAACAACTGTAGAAACGCGGGGATTTTATCATCGCGATAATTTTTTCGCAGACGTGATCGGGGCAATAGATAGATTTTAATGAGAGAAAACAAATTTGGGGGTGTTAGTTGCACTTTAAAATAAGCCTGTAAATATATTAAAAGAGTTGTTGCATTCCAAAAAAATCCTGACAAACGATAGAAATTTGCTTCAAAGTTGGGTAAGCCTTTTTTTATTCAATAGAGAATTTCACAATTTCTAATGCTAACTTGCATAAACAATTGCGTTTGTATTTACATTGTACTGGTGAACGTATTCAACGCGGAAGCCCAACGATTTATATTTTATACGCTTCAAGGGACGATTTTTTGCGATTTTATTTTTTTCAGGCCAAACTAAACGTTACGATTTTAGCTATATTTTCCAAAAAATATATTTTAAAATCTTGAAACGCGCGCGCGAGTTTATCCACAAAAACGTGTTTTCAAATACAATTCTATAACCTGCTAGAGTGTCATAAGCCAATTAGAATGTGTCAACGGCAGGGCTTCCCGTGATGTCCCAAACAACATCCGGAAACGAAAATTCTGCGTTTTTTGGGCCAACTTCTTTGTTCTACAAATCAAAAGAATAAAATAGCATATTGCGCTCAACGCTTGCCTCCAGGTTACGCGTAAATGAAAACTATTGAGCAGTACTTCCATGTGGTACTTGTTTTTGGCAATGTTGCAAAAATGAAATTCAATATATTTTCATCAGTTTTGTGCTTAGCACCGTCTTGGAGTGAAAGGGTTAAAAAGCTGTCAAAACGTTGTGTAATAATTACAAAATCCAAGCAGTATGAAGCTATAAAATACTGCAGCTTCTTATATCAGTTGCAATCAAATTAAAAAAATAATCAGTTTCTCTTGCGTCTTTACAAAATGAAAATTCACAATTTCCGCTCTCCATATATTAACTTTTCCCCGATGAAAAATTATTCCAGAGTAGCTAGCGTCGAGCGTCCGCTATGATGTGTGCTACGTAGTAAAATCTAAAAAGCCAGACAGCGATGTTTTAGACAATGAAATGTATTGTTTATATTCAAAAACGGGATAGCGGTGCAAATATATATTTTTCGTATAAAAACTTGTTATACCTGAGTGTTTAGGCAGAATTCGTCATCCTTTCTTGAAGTTCAAGCACAGTTATATCCACGAAGCTCTTTCAAGTCAATATGCAAAGTTATCAGGAGACGGGCTTTTATAGGAACTTTGGATATCGCGAAAGACTGTCAAACAGACCTTCATGTTAGTTACGAGAATTTCCATGTTTCATCCAACAAGCGACTCATCAGAATTCATCTTTACGAAAAATTATAAAGCGTTCGCTTTACTATAACCGACACACAAACTTCAAGCAGATATTATTGTTCAAACTATTTTAGTGAGAATAAAGTTCATTTAAGCTCTTTGGCGCTGTTAAATTTAAGATGTTTTCTATTCGCTTGTGTTGTTTGGAAACCTCGTCGGGTTTGTTGTTCCGATAGAACACTGGCCTTGTGATTGGTTGGTGGATTTAGAGCAGTGGCGGTCATTCAAGGTTACGGAAATGATTCATTTGTTCCAAGAAGTTAGACAGGATATAAACAAAGGGTTACGTAACGGGATTTTGGGCGAAAATTAAAATTAATGAAAGTTGCATCATAGTTTAAAACAAGATTTCAGGCCCATGCCTTAATTCACATGAGTTTGCCTTCGTTTGTTCCCAAGCGTATAAGATGATGTTGTTTTCCTCGCGAACATATGTAACATGATACTTATTGTTTTTCTTCCGAAACCCATGTAATATGATACTTTTGTTATCTTCTGAAACCCATGTAACATGATAGTTTTGTTTTTCTTCTCTAACCCATGTGATAATTTATCCCATCCTTATTTCATAGCATAAGCTATTTTTGCGTTCAGTTTAAATATTGCCTAAAAACTCCTGTACATGTATTTTCTTCTTTTAGCCCTATCACGATCCATGCAAATGGGGAAAAAGGATAAAATATATTTAATTTGGGATAAACAACATGAATTTTATCACATATTGCAAGGTTTGGTACCAAAACACACCGTTTTGAATGCCCGTCGTTTTCGTGTGCGTTGATGAAAACAGAGACCACGGAAAAACGCTGATGCCGTTTTCGATCGTTTTTATAGTGTGGACCATAATAATAATTATAACAATAATAAATAACTCCCACACGCCTTGCGTGCCTATGTTTCTACCAAGTTACTGTGAATAAAATAGTTGCTTCCCACTGTGGAAGGCTTTTGCATTAAAGTAACGACTAAAATAAATTTAAATTCCGCAACCCTATCAAAGCGCAGAATATTGCGATAGCAAACAAAGTCGGCTACCCATAATGTCTTAGGCCCAGTTCAAACGTCGCGCGATATCGTCGAGTCGAACTCAATTGATCGATTATTAAAGTTCGACGTTAGCGCGACTGTAGCTCGACGTTTTGAAATCCAAAGTCGCGCTAGAGTCGTGCTCCCCCCTTTCACATACCTACAGTAGAAACACTGCATCCCTTTTCTATACCCGTGGAATGAACTTAATTAACAATATATATATCCCCAGAAGGAAGTGGAAGGAAGCTGTCTTACGATGGCTAAGAACTTCAAACCTGCAGCCCACCTCATACCTCATGATGACAGTTTTCCTTATCCTTTTCTATACTCAACTCGTGAATTCCCTACCCTTTTATATACCTCCAGTCTGAAAGGTACCCCTTTCGGGCGGAGCCTCCCCGTATAGTCCATTATAGGGAAGTACCCCTACCCCTAGAGAAACTGATATATTGGTCAAGTCAATTGGAAACCAATGGAAAGTCGACAAAAGTCGTCAAAAATATGCCCAGACGTTGTCGAGTGGCAACGGTAGCATGATCCTTCACTGTAATCGTCTATCTAATTACTATAGGAAATTGACAGAAAAATCTAATTTGTTTGTAATTAAATTTCAAGAATTTAAACTTCTGTTTGAATGTTTTAATTATTTGAACCTAATGTTGTAAGCCAGAAATTGAGGTACAAAAACGCATGCACTAAGACTAAAAATATCACTTAGTAAATTACAAGGAAAAATAAATTTTGCCTAAGACAGCATTAAGACAGTTGTAGTTTAAAATTACCATCGTGTCTTTAATATAATCCTTACGAAATTAGTTAGTCGCTTCCAACAAAGTTTTGAATGTAACAGAGTTACTTTAAACATCAATTGTGGGGGCTTTCCACTAACTAACAAATGTGGGGTCCTGGGTCGAGGCATTATGTGTGACGTCAAAACCGAGACTTAGATTTACAACATGTTTTACAAGCATTTGACTGGGTCAATCCATCCGGAGCGTATATTTTCTTTCCGTTATTTTCCGAGCCGTTTTATCTTTCGAAAGCCACAGAATTTTTAACACAAACTAAGATATGTCCATCTAGTGACATCAAATTCGGAGTCTAGTTACAATTCCGGAAGACTATGAAACACAAACATTTTGAGATCGAAGTGGGAAGATGCAGCGGGTCGCAGTTTCCGTGATGATCGAAGCGACACAGATGGGATGGCTTAACTCTTATGCCGACGAACCGTATGTGGACGAGGAATGGCTGAAGAAATACGAAATGAGGAGGAGAAGAAGAAGAAGCCGAAGAAGACTAGAGGAAGCAGTTCAGGCTAGACCGTGACGGCAAAGAAAGAGTGGGATTCTTGGTTAGTCTTATCACTAATACTATGTCAAACCAGACTGTAAACAAATTAGAACTAGGAAATCAGATACTTCAAGCAGCAATGAGTAGAGGATATCTTCTTGGATGAACTGCCCGGTCACCTGGAATGGACAACTAAATGCGGAAAAGGAGGTCAAAGCGAACGAAGAATCGAAACGAAAAGCACAGAGGACCGCTTAGATTAGCACTGAAGAAGTCAGTTAGCTGGTAAGCAACTTCTGGTCACCTATAGTAACTCCATCCATGCATCGATATGCCTCGAGCCGTATGATAATGTAATATAGTTTTGCTTGAGCGAGTATGTACTTTTTGTAAAGCAATGGTTATTCTGTTTAAATGCCAGCTTTTCACCATTTAGAGGGTTTTGATTTTTTACAAAAAGCCAAGTAACTGTCCGCAGTTTTCCTTGCTCGCCTCGCGGCTTTTTGTTTAATATTGATGCTGTCGTACTGACGTAAACTGTTGTTGGAGCGAGAGTTACAATTTATATGCCATCCGCAATAAAGCTTGTTTTGGCTCTGTCCTATTTTAAGTATTGGTACCATGCTTAAAGTTCGTATATCGAGAGTTTATAGAGAAGTGTTGTAAGAGTTTGCTTGAGGCGCAAACCAAGAGATAGTCGATCAGATTGAAAATCGGCTTATTCTGCAGGCGGCTTGCTCATCTGGAATTGAAGCCATAGAAACAAGATTGAAAAGGAAGCAAGCCACAACACTTACAGTTTTGACATACCATCAAACGTTTGTCGTTTGCTACTCCAAATAACCACCATAGTGAACTAAGTTCATTTTGAAGTAAAACCCGTCAAATAAATAACACTTTTTATACGCTCGGATAAGCGAAGTCGGACATGTTCCCTCTGTAGTCCCGCATTGATATTTACGATGAGTATACGGTTTATCGCTTGCGCAAACCTGCTTTATATTTCCCGGCCCTCAGAAAAACTTTTGGAGTTCAAATCTTTTGTCAGTTTTTCCTATTTTATCCTTTCGAAAAGAAATTCCGTCTTTTGACTTTCATCAATATTCCTGAAATTGAGGCGTGAAATGTTAACAGGGGCCCTATAACAGATGCGCGAATACTACGAGATGAACATGCTACGGATTCTACGCGTCGCGCTACTGAATTTCCATGGGCTGACATTTCTGGCTATAGCGATGGTAGAGATAGGTTATCTCCAGGTAACATTTGTTAACGATGGCTAGTTCGTTGGCTTACGGACCGGGTTAAATAGCCTTTGGAAGTCAGCCTGCCTAGAGAAGTTGCGCCGGACAAATTCTAGACGGAGTTTCTTGATCAATCGCTACTCACAGTCCGCACTTTAACACATCGTTTCGCTTGAGTTTTACAAAAATCCACCGTCTTTTTCGTATTTTCTCGACGATCGCTCTGAGAATGTATAGTATAAAACCTTTCTCAATCTGGGGTGTACTGCAACGGCCAATAAACGCACCTGGAAGGGCGTTTCATACTACACCTTTGCGAACGTGTATCGCATCTTCCTGAAGGAAATGAGTGGACAGCGAAGGATCCAAGAGCTGCTGAGTTGACGTCCCCAAACAATAGCCGCTGTCCCATTCCCCTCAAAAAACGCGAAATACCGTGAACCAAAATGGCGGCGTTGTTGGGTGACTTTTGCCGGGGCACAGAAAATCGAGGATTTAACCCAATCCAAAAACATGTAATTCGCCGTAAAGTTGCAAATAACCAGTAAATTTATTTAAACGAATGAAAATTATTGGGGTTAGTTGCACTTGAGGAACACACTCCTTTGGGATTGAATAAAGGTGACATGTCGGGTCTTAGACGCATTGTTGTCAATGACTTCATGGGATATATGACTCAGTGGCATCGAGTTTTTCGGCATCAGTCCTGTATGGTGGTTTTAACCATGGAAGATGAAGGCGAATCCATAGTGGCCTATGTACTGAAAGATTCAATCTACATGATAAAATCAGACCTGAAACACACATAGCTCCTTTATAAATCAATCCCTTGTGCTCGTGAAGCTAGAGAACGAGCACATGTCGATTATGTTTACCTTTAGATGGCGCAAGTAGTTGTTGATGGCTTTGAAAGACTTGTGATGTAATTAAATCTCCGAATCTCGAACGGGTGGCCGTAGCAGTATGTTAAAAATAAAAACGATTTGTTTATTTGGGGATCAAATCAGTGTCAGGCTCGAAGGCGGGACCATGGAAGAGAAACGAACACATGAGAGGAATTGGTGCAACGCAAAAGACGCAATTTTAAACAAAGGAGATTTCCAAGCACGTAATGGCAATATTTTGTCTGCGAACGTTAGAATGAGATACATGGATGGCAGGTTTAAAATATAGCAACCATAATTCTTCGTGAAAAATTGGTTAGCAGCTACCAATACCGAATTCCACTGGCGAAGTTGGCTTCGGAAGTCACTCAAGACAAAAATTAGACATTTTTTTTTTTTATTTTTTGTTGTTTGTTTTTTTTTTTTTTTTTTTTTGTGTTTTTTTTTTTTTTTTTTTTTTTTTTGTTGTTTTTTTTTTTTTTTTTTTGAAAAGAAAGGGGAGTTTTTGGTTGTTGTTTTGTGGTGTGTTGTTTTGTTTTTTTGTTTTTTTTTTTTTTTTTTTTTTTTTTTTTTTTTTTTTCTTACAAGGCATTGTGCTTACTTGATGAGAAACTGAAGTTAATGCAATCTGCACGCAAACCTGAATGAAAAACAACGGCTCTGCTGATAATATACAACGTCGTTGTGGTATGTCTGGGTTTTCGATAATACTTTCGCTAGCGTCGTTTAGTGATGACGTGCGACCTTCAGAACATGCTCAGGCAGATATCCTGATTGCTTTGTTGATAACATTAGTGCAATGTTGTGGTCAACTTTCAATAACATCTGTGACGTCAATACCACTTCATTGGACAGCAGTCAATGAATTCTCATAAGTTTTACACAACCAAATCTATTGTGTTAAAGGAGGCTATGTCAGCGACATTTTAAGTCATTTTTGTGCGAAGCGCAAAATCACCTTGAAACTTTTTAAGAAAGCCTTCAAAATAATAGTTTAGCTAAGGTTATAAGCATTAAACCAAACAGCTCGGAAGCAAGGATGGTTTGAGGATTGAGATTAAGACGAATTGCGAATGTCGAACGTGAAAAGATGGCCAATAAATTCAAGATGGGCACCGACGCGTGACGTAGCTCGTTTAAGAACTATGACTTTCTAATAGACTCTCACTTCAAGAGCCTACTCTCTTGCTGTTGTCCTCTTTTATTATGGTGGTTGTTCATCTGATGTCATCAAAATTCTAATTCTTAAACTATCCATCCTACAAAGCTATTCTTTTTTCACATATTCTAGACATACAACAACATTAATCTCTTTGGCAAAGTTTGGTATCGGTTCAGTGCTTCGTTTTGAAAATAAAGCATTTTGAATTTGTGGGGGGGGGGGGGGGGAATGTCCCGGATGAACGCGTTTCTGAACTGTTCACAAAAACGGATATTTTAATGTTCATTTTTAAATTTTCAACGTGATAATAATTTATAGGTGATATCTAAAGAGTCTTTGACGTGGAAGAGCATGATGATAATTGCTGGTAGAATCTACTCTAGGCTCTCTTGTTGCAATTTTATGGCCGCCATATTGTGTGTCTCATCTGAATTGAAGGAGCACCCGACATGGCGGCTGCATACTATTAGACCTTTTTAACCCTATGCGGATAATTTTTTCTTATTGATAACTCATTGTAAAAGCAGATATGCGGTGTCTCCGAGGCTGGTATTGAAATGAAATGAGGCATAAAGAGAGAAAATACCAAAGAAGCTGAGCTTTGAAGTCACTCTAGAAACGTTTTAGTAATAAAGCCTGCGAGCAGTCTCACAATTGGGGAACATACTCATTCTTGGGAGGTAGAGAGAGGGGAAAGAGGGAGGGGGGGAAAGGGGGGGGGGGGGGGGGGGGGGGGGGGAGAGGAGGAAGAGGGGGGAGGAAGAGGAGAGCGGGGGAGAAAGGAGAGGGGTGAGAGAGAAGGGAGAGCAGGGTAAGGCAGGAGGGGGATGTGAAGAGAGGAGGAGAGGAGAGGGGGAGAGGAA
>MU827838.1:213229-279837 GCA_029204205.1 Desmophyllum pertusum | reverse complement strand
ATTGTTTTTGCGTCGAACAAGGTAGATGGACGTTGTTAGCGCTGAAACCTGTAACTGATAGTTTTGGGGAGTGCGCGACCTGTGTAATTTATCCCATCCTTATTTCATGCTAAGCTATTTTTTTGTCGTTCAGTTTAAATATTGCCTAAAACGCTGTACATGTTTTTTCGTCTTTTAGCCCTATCAGATCATGCAAGATGGGGAAAAGGTAAATTATTTAAGATTTGGGAGAAACCTGAATTTTCAAATTTGCAGGTTGGTACCAAACACAGCCCGTTTGAATGGCCCGATGCGTTTTCGTGTGCGTTGATGAAAAAACAGAGACACGGAAACGCTGGAGGCCGTTTTCGATCGTTTTTTATAGTGTGGGACCATAATAATAAGTATAAATATATAAATACTCCCACGTCGCACGCCTTGCGGTGCTATGTTTCTACCAAATTCCTGTGGAATAAAATAGTTGCTCTTCCCACTGTGGAATGCTTTTGCATTAAAGTACGACTAAATAAATTTAATTCCGCAACCCTATCGCGCAGATATGCGATGCAACAAGTCGTCTACCCCATAATGCCTTAAGGCCCAGTCAAACGTCGCGCTATCGTCGAGTCGAACTCTTGATCGGATTTATTAGGTTTCGCGTAGCGGCGACTGTAGCTCGACGTTGAATCCAAATCGCGCTAGAGTCGTCTCCCCCTTTTCACATACCTACAGTAGAAACACTGCATCCCTTTTTCTATAACCCGTGGAATGAACTTAATTAAACATATATATATCCCCAGAAGGAAGTGGAAGTAAGCTGTCTTACTTGGCTAAGAACTTCAAACCTGCAGCCCACCTCATACCTCATAGATGACTAGTTTTCCTTATCCTTTTCTTATACTACCACTCGTGAATTCCCGACCTTGAATATACCTCCAGTCATGAAAAGGTACCCCTTTCGGCGGGCTCCCCGTTAGTCATTATAGGGGTACCCTACCCCTAGGAAACTGATATAATTGGTCAAGTCAATTGGAACCAATGGAAGTCGCAAAAGGTCCGTCAAAAATATGCCAGAGACGTTGTCGAGTGGCAAGTAGCATGATCCTTCACTGTAATCGTCTATCTAAATTACTATAAGGAAATTGACAGAAATCTAACTTGTTTGTAATTAATTCAGAATTTAAACATTCTGTTTGAATGTTTTAAATTATTTGAACCTAGTTGTAAGCCAGTAATTGAGGTACAAAAAACCTGCCTAAGAGTACTAAAACATATCACTTAGTAAATTTACAAAGAAAAGATAAATTTGCCTAAGACAGCCATTAAGCAGTTTGTAGTTTAATTTACCATCGTGTCCTTATTTAATAATCCTTGATACGAAATTAGTTAGCGCTGCACAAAGTTGAATACATATGCTAAACACAATGGGGCTTCACTAACCTAACAGAATTGGGGTCCTGGGTCGGCATGTGTGACGGTCAAACCAGGAGACTATTTAACCATTTTACAAGCATCTTGACTGGCATCCGCGAGCGTATATTTGCTTTCCGTTATTTCCGAGCCGTTTTATCTTCGAAAGCACAGAATTTTAACACAAACTAGATATTCATCTAGTGACTCAATTCGAGTCTGAGTTACATTCGAGACTATGACACAAACACTTTGAGTATCGAGTTGGATGATGCGACGGGGTCCAGCACACCAGTTTCCCGTGTATCGATCGTAAGCACACACAGATGGAATGGCTTACGCTTTCTCTGCCGACGAACCGTAATGTGGACGGCGAAATGGTGCTGAAGAAATACGAAAATGGAGGTAAGAAGAAGAAGCCAGAGCTGACAGGAAGCTGAGAAGGTCCAAGCAATCAGTGCTCAGACTTGACGGCAAAGAAAGAGTGGATTTCTTGGTTATCCTTTATCACTAATGATACTTGTCTAACGCAGTAATGTGTTAACAAGACAAATAGTACTAGAAATCCGGATACTTCAGGTAAAAAGGAGCAGCTGAGTAAGATATCTTCTGGATGAACTGGCCGGTGCACTCTGGAATGGACAAACTGAAATGCGAAAAATAGGAGTGTGAGTTCAAAGAAGGGCGAACGAAGAATCGAAAAGGAAAGCACTAGCATAAGGGACTCGCTTTATGATAAGCACTGATAGAGTCATGTTGAATGTAAGGCAATTCATTCTGGTCACCTGATTTAGTACTTCCCCAATGCATCGATATGCGCGAAGCTGTATGATAATTTATAGTTTTGGCTGTTAGCTGAGTATGTATTTTGGTATAAGTCAATGGTTTTTATTCTGTTAGATATGCCAGCTTCACCATTTGTAGGTTTTGATTTTTCAAAAGCCAAGTAACTGTCGCAGTTTTTCGGTCGCTCGCGGCTTTTTGTTTATTTGGATGCTGTCGTACTGACTAACGGTTGTTGATCGGAGGTTCAATTTATATGCTCCAATAAGCTTGGTTTTTGGCTCTGTCCTATTTAAGTATTGGTCCATGCTTAAGTTCGTATATCTGAGTTTATAGAGAAGTTTGTAGAGAGAGTTGCTTGAGCGCACCAAGAGATAGTCGAATCGTTGAAAATCGGCTTGTTCTGCGCGCTTCTCAGGTCCTGGAATTGAAAGCCTAGAAAACAATTGAAAGGAAACAAGCCCACACTACAGTTTTGACATCCTCAACGTTTGTTCGTTGCTACTCCAAATAACCACCATGTGAACTAAGTTCTTTTGAAGTAAACCGTCTTCCAAATAATACACTTTTTATACCTCGATAAGCGAAGTGGACATGTTCCCTCTGTAGTCCGCATTGATATTAAGTGAGTATACGGTTTTATCGCTTGCGCACACGTGGCTTATTTTCCCGGCCTCAGAAAAACTTTTGGGGGGGGAGTTCATCTTTTGTCAGTTTTCCTATTTTATACTTCGAAAGAATTCGTCTTGACTTTCATCATATTCCTGAAATTGAGGTGAAATGTTAAAAACGGCCCCCCATTTTTTTTTTCAGATGCGCGATACTGACGGATGATGCTCGGATTCAACGCTCGCGCTACTGAATTTCATGGGCTGACATTTCTGGCTATAGCGATGGTAGAGATAGGTTTCTCGGTAACATTGTTTCGATGGCTAGTTCGTTGGGGCGTCGGGCCGGGTAAAATACGCCTTTGGAAGTCCGCCTGCTAGAAGTGCGCGGACTAAATTCTAGACGGGGAAAGAGTTCTTGGATCATCGCTCTCACAGTCCCACTTTACATCGTTCGCGTGAGTTTACAAAATCCACCAGTCTTTTACGGATTTTCTCGAGCGCATCGCTCTAGAATGGTATAGTATACCTTTCTCTAATTCTGGGGTGTCTCGCAACGCCTAATAACGCCCCTGGAAGGCGTTTTCTACACGACTTTTTTTCGAACGTGTATCGCATCATTCCTGAAGGAAATGAGTGGACTCGAAGGATCCAGGCTGCTGAGGTGACGTCACTCCGAGCGCTGGTCCATTCCCCATCAAAAACGCGGCTCGTGAACAAAAATGGCGGCGTTTTGGTGACTTGTGCCGGGGCGCAGAAAATCGAGGATTTAACCAAAATCCAAAATGTATTCGCCGTAAAGTTCAATAACAAGTAAATTTATTTAAACGATGAAAAATGTTGGGGTTAGTTGCACTTGAGGAAACAAACATTGGGATTGATAAAGGTGACATGTGTCTTGCCATTGTTGTCAATGGACTTCATGGGATATATGATCAGTGGCTCGAGTTTCACATCTGTATGGTGGTTTTAACCATGAAGAGAAGCTATCCATAGTGGCTATGTACTGAAAGATTCAACTTACATATAAAATCAAGACTGAAACACACATAGCTCCTTTATAAATCAATCCCTTGGCTCTGAGCTAGAGAACGAGCACATTCATTATGTTACCCTTTAGATGGCGCAGTAGTTGTTGATGGCTTTGAAAGACTTGGGATGTAATTAATCTCCGAATCCGAACGGTGGCCGTAGCAGAGTAAAATAAAAACGATTTGTTATTTGGGGATCAAATCAGTTCAGCTCGAAGCGGGGACCATGGCGAGAAACGAAACAATGGAGGAGATTGGTCACGCAAGACCATTTTAAACAAAGGAGATTTCAGCAAGAATGGCAGTAATTTGTCTGCACGTTAGAATGAGTATACATGGATGGCAGGTTTAAATATACACCTAATTCTTCGTGAAAATGTTCGCAGCTAACCAATACCGAATTCCACTGGTCGAGTTGGGCTTCAGGAAGTCACTCAAGACAAAATTAAACATTTTCTACAAGCATTTGCTTACCTTGATGAAAACTGAGTTATCAATCTGCACGCAAACCTGATGAAAAACAACGCTCTGCTGATAATATACAACGTCGTTGTGGTATTCTGGTTTTCGGTAATACTTCGCTAGCGTCGTTTAGTGATGACGTGCGACCTTCAGAACATGCTCAGGCAATATCCTGATTGCTTTGTTGATAACATAGTGCAATGTTGTGGTCAACTTTCAATAACACTGTGACGTCAATACCACTCATTGACAGCATTCATGAATTATCATAATTTTTACACAACCAAATCTATTGTGTTAAAGGAGCTATGTCACGACATTTTAAGTCATTTTTGGTGCGAAGCGCAAAATCACCTTGAAACTTTAAGAAAGCCTCAAAATAATAGTTTACTAAGGTAAACATAAACCAAACAGCTCGGAACAAGGATGGTTGAGGATTGAGATTACGACGAATTGCGAATGTCGAACGTGAAAAGATGGCCAATAAATTCAAGATGCACCGACCGTGACGTAGCTCGTTTAAGAATATGACTTTCTAATGACTCTCACTTCAAGAGCCTACTCTCTTGCTGTTGTCCTTTTATTGGTGGTTTTCATCTGATTGTCATCAAAATTCTAAATTCTAAACTTCAATCCTACAAAGCTATTCTTTTCACATATTCTAGACATACAAAACATTAATCTCTTTGCAAAGTTTGGTATCGGTTCAGTGCTTCGTTTTGAAAATAAAGCATTTTGAAATTTGTGATGTCCCGGATGAACGCGTTTCTGAACTGTCACAAAACGGATATTTTATGTCATTTTTAAATTTTCAGACGTGATAATATTGAGAGTGATATCTAAAGAGCTTTGGACGTGAAAGCTGATGATAATTGCTGGTAGAATCTACTCTACTTCTTGTGCAATTTTATGGCCGCCATATTTGTGTCTCTCTGAATTGAAGGACACCGACGATGGCGGCTGCATACTATTAGACATGTTAACCCTTACGGATATTTTTTCTTATTGATAACTCATTTAAAAGCCAGATATGCGGCCGAGGCTGGTATTGAAATGATGAGCTAAAAGAGAAATACCAGAAAGCTGAGCTTTGAAGTCACTCTAGAAAACGTTTTAGCCTGCGAGCAGGCTCACAATTGGGGAACCCGCGAGTGGCGATAGCCGCGAATTGAGCCGGCTAGCTTCCGGCGATCGAGGAGACTGGGCTCCTAAAAAAGTTTACAAGTTTTTATACAAGCATTTACTTACCTTGATGATATAGTTTTTAATCTGCATGCAACCCTCAGGAACGAAACAACGCCTGGCGTCAACATCACCAAGTCATAGTCTCTTGACATCACTCATTGACACTAACAGTCTTAGTAAAACTACTAGTACACTAATGCAAATGAGACAATCTGATTGGCTGGAGCTACTCGTACACTATCAGCCATTAGCATGTAGTGTGGCAGTGGCTGGAGGTCGTCTACAAAATTGCGGTTCTTCTCGTTTCTCCGAAGTTTCGGAAGAAGATTTAGAGTTAATACTAGACAATTGTTATGATTTTTACTAACAATTAGACTATTCGCTCTCAATTTCTATGATGTGATGAGTTGATTCGGCCTATGGCCTCATCACTATCACATCATAGAAATCTCGAGCTCATAATCTAATTGTTAATATCATGATTTTTACAACACAACCAAACTATTGGTCCTTACCACAAGAGCCTACTCTCTTGCTGTTGTTCTTATATGTTGGATGGAAAATATCAGTGAAGTGTGTCGAAACATTGTTTAATTAGAGGAGAGACTTATGGCAAACATGAAATAGAAACGTATTATCAACTAATATTTCTAAACTAAAATTTTGAGTACTTTTTCGACGGAGTTGTTTTGTTGTCAAGTCTACGTTTAAGCTTGTAATAATTGCTCTACTCGCTGTATCAATTCCACGCATTGCGTACAGAATTAGTTGATTGAGGGTCGAGAAGCAGCAATGAGATATTTCAAGTTTTTACAATCAGTTCAGAGCTGATTCTCTCGATTCTCCCCGCTTGGGCTAAAGGCTTGATTGTTTTGTCTCGCTGGAAGTTCAGTACATCTTCAAAGGACATGAAGAAACTGAATACGATAATCATGATAATGCGATGGTTTTGACCTTATGCGTTGTGATTTGAGAGACCCACCATAATAATCCGCAAGTACAAACAGTTGAGTGTCGGCGAAATGTTCCTTTTAACCCTATTCTGCCTGGGCTTTTTTTTTCGTTCGTGAGCCTGGAGGGGGGGGGGGGGGGGGGATAGTCCCCCCCCCCCCCCCCTATGTATCTCGAAAAGTATTGAATTTGCTCAATAAAACCAAAGCCGCCCAATATTGAAGAGTCTCAGTGATTAAGGAAAATGCGTTTATTTAAACATGCGCGTTGTAAAAATGAAGCGAGCCGCTTGACAAACCCACCCAATTACCCCTATCAATTTAACAGTGTGCAAAACAGCTTATAATCACTGACTACTTACTTATCAAGGATATCCAAGTTACTTTATACTATCTTCTCCACACGTTCAGCAGTAACAGTCCCCCGAGTCGAATAAGCTTAGAAAATAAATTCAATCAGCTACAGTAGATATAGGTATGAAATTTGTGACGTCATAGATTCATAGTCCCGATTGTGCTCGTAAAATGCTGAAAAGTTGCTCACTGGAATTAAAAGGTGCTAAAAATTGCCAAAAATCCAAAAATTTGCTACGCTAAAGTTCAAAAGTTGCTACCTAAATTTTCTTGATATTTTTATATGAACGTTAATTAAAAGCTTTATTTTTCGATTTGAAAAAATTTAAAAACAAATTTATAAAAGTAATTTTTTTTTAAATTGTACGTTGATAAACATTCAATAAATTCGCGTAACTTGAAGTTTTTCTATCAAATTGTTCACTTTTTCGTGCTTGACATGTGCTGTAAACCTATATTTTGCTCAAAAGTTGGCTCAGAAAGGCAAAACTTGCTCGAGGTTGCTAGAACTGCAAAAAGTTGCTCCAAACGCCAAAAGTTGCTCAAAAGTTGTCCAGCATAATCGGGACGGGCCTAATTCATGGGCCACAAAACGACCTCCGGCGGGCGTACAAGCAGTCGCACTAGGCAAAGACACGTGACGTATTCCCGTCACGTGCGCTTGGACTATTTCTCCAGTTGGATCTAGAAAATGGTGACACCAACTCAGCCAATTAACGTCCGTTATTCAAACGCACTCTTTCCTATAAACTGGACCTTTGAAGCACAGGGAAAATGCGTGGTAAATTAATTCTAAACTCATTTATAGTATGTGTGGCTTGGTAGAGCATCGCACTAGTAACGTGGAGGTGATGGGTTCAAACCCCGTTGAAGCCTGAATTTTTTTTCAGGCTTAAGGGACTGTGCAATAATTATCAGGGGGGTTGGAAAATGTAGCCAAATATTAGGTAATACCCCCCTCCTAAAGGAGTGAATTTAGTTATTGCACCCCCTCTAATCAGTCAGAAATTATGTACGACCCCCCCCCCCCCCCCCCCCCTCTCACAGTATAACCACATCTTTATACAAGTACCCTACATTTTCTCTACACGCACCTGTGGATTAAAATCTTACAACAGAAAGAAGAGCCCTGCTACTACATGTTTAATTGTTGGACTCCGCGTCTGGAACAAACATCACCTCTGTAGCAATGTTCAACAGAACCATAGGCAGAAGGAAAAGAGCATGTGTGTTATTTTTTAGGTTTTCCCATCTTATAAATAGGTATGGATTCACCAATGTAATATGTACTTGAAATAAAATGTTAAGCCCCCCCCCCCCCCTCTCTTCAGTGACTTATTTTACCTTGAGCCCCCACCCCCCCCCCCCCCTATCCTTGCTTTGATTTTATGCCCGCCCCCGCCCCCTCTGGTTTCCAGATTTCATTTCCGCATTTTACATATATGATTTCATTCAAATATTCTTCATCGCATTTATAGTATATTCTATATAGAGCATACTGATTAGTTACATCCAGAGGGGGGGGGGGGGGGGGGGGGGGGGGGGGGGGGGGGGGTATAGAAACTCCTTATAAATGGAAAGAAATGATGGTATATTTTTTTTATAAATGGTTTGCATAATTACGGACATAGCGGTGCCGGGCAACGAGTGTGCGCAGTAGCACTCAACTAGTTGCTAAGAGGATTGTCACACAGGAACTTATTAACAATAAAAAGCTTGTCAGGCAAGAAATTCACACCTAAAATGAGTATGCATGATAACAAAAAGGTGTTTTTCCTTGGTTGTTTTCGCTCGAAAACGAAGACGTGTTTTTTCGTGTTGTCTGATTTCGCTTCGCCTCGTGTATTACGATAAACATTTTCATCCGACTTCGCTTCCCGTTCCAGTAGTAGCACTACTGATGACCGTATCTGAAGACTCTCGCTGTAGCATGTAAATGCAGTTCAGGACGGATTTTTCGCTTGTCGTTTCACGCTGCCGAGATATTTTCTCGGCGACGTGGAACATCAGGCCAAAAATCCGCCAGCGCTGCGTTTGCAGGCTGCACGCGTACAGCTCTACGCTGTGACGAGCTTGAAAAAGTTTCACGGTTAGAAAACAATGAAGTTTTGGTTGGACGTCATTCTTAGCAACGACTTGATTGACACAGGATACGCACTGTTTGGTCTGTTGCCCGGCACCTCAAAGAAAAGTGCCGGCTTTTTATCCCCCCCCCCCCCCCCCCCCTTCCGCCTGGTTACATCAAGAGAGGATGATCTAAGAGAAGGATTCCCCGTGCCACATGCTGATTTTTGAAATCTCGCACCATGCTGTGAAAGATCGAGGCTCCGTTATCACGTTACACGAACTGACCAAACTGAAAGTTAAAAATAGATTTCAAAAAATTATCATTGGAAGAGACCCATCTGTGGGGGAAATCCGAATGCTTCTCTTAGATCATCCTCTCTTATGATCTTAGTTACATAAGCTCGCTGAAAATCACTGTCATTTAAAGGTCTTTAAATCGGTCAACCATGTATGTTAAACTATGTTTAAGTCTACTATCTTCATATAAATTCTTGACGCCATTTATTATTCCAGGCTAAATGTATATTTTAATATGCAAATCAGAAAGTCGCTGCATAACATTTCCCGCCAAAATGAAATCTGACGTGACGTATGCACTAACCGGAATCATTTCTGCAACTGGTAATTTCCTAGAAAACCACGGAAGCTCGATCATAATACTAAGAAAAAGCAACCTCGTCCCCAGGGCCATCTCCGCTTTCAGGATGGCGGGTGGGCGCGAAGAAGACGGCTGGCGAAGAGCAGGTCACGTGTCTCCAAAATATTGGAGATTTTGATTGTTTCAAAATTGCGGCGGGGCTCGCGATTGGCTAATTTTGAGATCACGTGACCTGCTCTTCGCCAGGGTCTTCTTCGCGCCCACCCGCCATCTTGAAAGCGGAGATAGCCCTGGGGACGAGGTTGAAGCCGATGATGTAAGCGCTTTTTTACAGAAAAGTTCGTTTGGAGGATCTAGAGAAGAGTAAATTAGCTTTAAATCGGGTTGCGATTAGCGCTTAGTCGCGTTATTCAATCCCTTTAACTTGTTTTATATACCAAGGTCTGTTTTATGTTATGTACGCAATACGTGCGTGATATAACTCTACTTTTTTCGGCCTATGATGTTAGCAAATTGAAATTTTAAAGAAACGTATGAAAATAAAATAAAATAAAACAAAATGAAGTGAAGTGAAGTGAAAAGAAATTCCCATAAATCACTTATATTTCAGTTTAGTCATTTTAAACAGTGAACACAACGTGAGCTTGGGACCAGTGCCTTAAGTTGTCTGAGTAAATGTTGCCTGCCTTGGGTCCCAGTTGACACTGAGATTATTGTCGAGTCTTTCAATTCGTACGGATGGATAATTTAATTCCCCTCCCTCCCCCCCCCCCCCCCCCAAAAAAAAAACACTAAAGATCACACAACACAATTATCGCTAAACTTCTTACTGCGCCAAGCTTATTGCCCTATAGGTAATCAGTACACGTCAATCAGTCACACGTAATTAAACAAAGTGATTAGTTTCTAATGAAACTGTTGTGCTGCGTCGGCAAGTACAACACTAGTTGATTATCAACTTGAAGTTGATAAAGGTAATTATATAAATTACCTTTATCAACTTCAAGTTGATAATTACCTAAGACGTAATTAAACACGAATAACGTATACCGTAGAATTACGAAAGTAACGGCCCCTTTGTCCTGCTAAATCCGAAAGTAACGTAGCCGTTACTTTCGGAATTTCTACGGTACCAGTCTCATCAGCATTCTAAAAGTAGCCTACTCGCGAACCTGATGGTTTGCATCCAACACAATATCATGTATGTTGTGGTTCAATTTTTTTTGGTTTAAAATTTTTCAAACCAGTTATATTTTTATTTTCCTTTGTCTAATATTCATTGCCATAATCTGAAACAAAGGAAAATCAAAATCAAACTGGTTTGAAAAATTTTAAACCAAAAATAATTAAAACCACAACATATACATATATGCGGGGTCTATTCTAATGACAATTCACGAAACCTATTTTATATTATAGCATGTCACAGGACGGTGATTTCGACAAAGCCTACCCCCACCCCTACCCCCACCATTCATGTACTACATGTCTCTAATGAATCACCTAGCTATGATGAAATGTTTCCTGTATGATCCTTTCATCTGTTTGTTGTCAGTTGACCTGTCCAAACACTTCGTAATTTGTCACAGTAAAATACTGAGCTCCTGTGAAGAATGTGCTCTGCTGTCCTGGAGGACACTCATACGAGCTGCCGAGACCACTACAACTTGAAGTATTTGTGTTTGCATTCCTGATATGTGTAAGTCGAGCTCTTCACCAAACGATGGTCCACAGCCGATACTACAGTAGATGGCATTCTCCGGATTCTGCATCAGTGGCATTTTAGTAGGTCCCAGGCCATGCGGGTTTACCATACTAAACAAGAAAGCTTGTGAGCATGTTGTCCATCCTCCCTGACCTGTTGATAAGATGACGCCTCGAATCAATGTTCACAGAGTTCAACGTAACTTAAACTAGAGATACGTGTTTCGCAGGACCTCGCGAGGTATACCGGGTAGGGTGTATTTTGGGTGGAGGGGTAAGTGGTTTGGTCAGTCTTCTGACAGTCTGTCTGTATTGTTTTCTTCCAGTTTCTGTTTGTATTCTTTAAGCAGTATTTTTTCGAAGTAAGCGAGAAAAAAAAACAAAAAACAGGCGGATTCAAACGCGGGCCGCCAGAAATAAAGAAATAAAAAGTATGACCATAACTGAGCTCACATTAGTCCAGTCCCTGAACTCTCTCTTTACCCCGCCCTATATAGGGTCTGAACCCAGTCCCTATGGGCGGGGGTAAGAGAGAGTTCAGGGACTGGACTAACTCTGATGATAAAACATGGTTTTTTAACCAATCAAAGCGCGCGCAGCTTTCAGTCTAAAATGTATTGATTATATCCCAGACTAATAAATGTTCAAGCAAGCAACCGTGGACGACAATCCTGCTGGTGTACGTTAGATCAACTGGTGATCTAATCGGCTAACAAGTGAAAAAATATACTGTTGAAGCACGGAGCGATACAATGTAGATTTTTTAAGTTTTTTTAGTACTATATTTCAACTGGCCAAACCAGTCTTCTTCAGGTACAATGAGGAAAATTTACATTGCAATACGTGTTATATAGTAGCTACTAACAGTTTTTGCGTAATAACGGAAATACGTATATCCCAGACTACCTTTCAGCATTGTTACTTCTTTTGTAAACAGTTGTATAGCGTCTTTGATTTTTCTTTGACTAGAGGTGGAGTGACAGGGATTTCACGTTGCTTGATCTAAGTTCACGGTGTTTCAGCGCAATCAGGTAGTTTCCGCGTACTAGACGAAATTAAGTGCATTGATTGAACAAATAAAGAAGCCAAAGCCATGTATTACACTGTCATAAAACACGACGGAAATTTTTAATTTTTTCTTTTTAATTGTACGTTCATAAACATTCAATACATTTGCATAAATTGAAGTTTTCTATCAAATTGTTCACTTTTAGTGCTTCACATGTGCTGTAAACCTATATTTTGCTCAAAAGTTGCTCAGAAAGGCAAAACTTGCTCGAGGTTGCTAGAACTGCAAAAAGTTGCTCCAAACGCCAAAAGTTGCTCAAAAGTTGTCGAGCACAATCGGGACAGGCCTAATTCATTGTCCACAAAACGACCTCCGGCGGGCGTACAAAACAGTCGCACTACAAAGACATGTGACGTATTCCCGTCACGTGCGCTTGGACTATTTCTCCAGTTGGATCTAGAAAATGGTGACACCAACTCAGCCAATTAACGTCCGTTATTTAAACGCACTCTTTCCTATAAACTGGACCTTTGAAGCACAGGGAAAATGCGTGGTAAATTAATTCTAAACTCATTTATAGTATGTGTGGCTTCATGGCTGGTAGAGCATCGCACTAGTAACGTGCAGGTGATGGGTTCAAATCCCGTTGAATAGACCAATTTCGATGTATTAAAATTCTAACTTGGCTCCGAGACTTTGGGGAATCGAGGTTGAGGGATGAATAACTAATTTATTTTGTTTTATTCCCCTATAAGCCTCGGAGCCAAGTTAGAATTTTAATATATCGAAATTGGCCTATTGCAATTGCTTAAATTGCATTCATAACTGCATCACCTATTGATTTAATTTCATTTCCGCATTTTACATATATGATTTCATTCATATATTCATCATCGAATTTATAGTATATTCTATCAAGAGTCTTGATTCTATATAGAGCATACTGATTACAGTGGAACCTCGATATAACGATACTCGATATAATGATGTTCCCGGTATAACGATCAACATTTGACAGCCCGGCAAATGTTTACAGTAAATGTATGGAGAAAACTCCCGATATAACGATACTCGATATAACGATATTCCACGATATAACGATCACAATCTGGCAGCCCAAACGTAACATTTACCCCGATATAACGATAAAATCAATCATCGCGCGATGAAAAAGGAGGCTTAACACTTGAAAAGATATGACCACAATACTCCCAGGCAATACTTTTCCTTTATAATTTAGTTTTCATTGCATAAGGACTGTAACGTGTCTGTCAACAGCTTGTTACGATAGAGATTTATACAGTACATGAAAAATCAATTATTAACAATACCCCGATATAACGATATTTTTGGCTCTTTTCCCGAAAAATCGTTATATCGGGAATTCGTTATTACGATTTCCCGATATAACGATCTAATTTGGTCGGTCCCTTGGCACATCGTTATATCGAGGTTACACTGTAGTTACATCAAGAGAGGATGATCTAAGAGAAGGATTCCCCGTGCCACATGAATTTTGAAATCTCGCACCATGCTGTGAAAGTTATGTTTATCTCCTTCTGATCGAGGCTCCGTTATCACGTTACACCAGAGGTCTATAACTAGAGGTTTCCATCTCTGGTATTGGGTCTTGTCCATCAGATTCGCAGTTAGGCTATTTTTAGACATTTTTCGCGCGAAACCAGCAGCCAATCACGTTGAAGTTGAACATCTTTAAAATGATATGCGAGCGCTACGCAAAGACAGAAACTTTGGCCAAGGAAAAGCGAAAAGCGTCACAGCAGAGTGTAATAATTGTTTAAATATTTCACTAAAGTTAGGTCAAACTTCGGTATACTTTTTGTAAAACTATAAATCGACTGAGTGATTTTTCAGTTCAATCTAAATGAAGCATGATTTGTATGAATTCGGCGGCAAAACTTCTGGCGGACTGGCGCGCTGTCCAGTTGGCAAGTTGAATGAAAAGTTTTCTCCGCGGATTAATCTTCGCTCAATCTCTCCAAAGTTTCGTATATTCTGGAAAATTGTGCAGATGGTTTAGCTTAACATGGGAATATTCGAATAATTGTGGAGCTGAACATTATATTCATTTTACAAGTTGAACGGACAGCTATACGCAGCCGAAGGTTTCACTCAGTTGTTTACATTATACGGCGGGCAAAAATTGCGCGTCTACAGAATTTAATAAGCTTAAACTAAATTGTGTGGAAACGAACTGAGCTTAAAATCAAGTTCATTGAAGTAAAAGAACAAAGGAAACCCTCAATATCTACATGGATTGGAAGAAAGAGAGTGGTCTTCGAAGAGAATTTCACTGTGAAGTGATCTGACCGTCACGAACGCTTGACGAACTGCCGTGGATATTTATTGTGCTGATTGTAAAAACTTAATTCAGCTGGAATTGACAAGCCTCTTCGAAATACAAGGTAACAATACTGAATAGACTAAGCTTAAACTTGTGTTGTAAACAGGCTTTCATTCTTTGGACGAATTAATTAAGTATATATGTCCGCGGTTTCGGATCTGATCTTCCCGTAAATTAATTTCAGGCTGCCTTTAGTGCTCTTTCAGTCGCATTAGTTGTACATTTACAGGAATTTCCCATTAAATATTTCGTTCCAAACTTCGTGCATTATTTAGTAGAATTAACTTTTGTTTGATTTAGAAGGGCCAAGGCTTTTTACTTAATAATTTTAGCCATCTTTTCAAATTTCACTGTCAACCGTCTTGAACAAAAATTGTCGAGCTAGCGCGTTCAGTGACCATATTTGTCAGGCATGGTGCGTGATTGGCTGCTGGTTTCGCGCGAAAAAATGTCTAAAAATAGCCTAACTGCGAATCTGATGGGCCGCGCGCAATGCTAGATGGAAACCTCTAGTTTATAGACCTCTGGTTACACGAACTGACCAAACTGAAAAGTTAAAAATAGATTTCATTGGAAGAGACCCATGTGTGGAGGAAATCCGAATGCTTCTCTTAGATCATTCTCTCTCATGATCTTAGTTACATAAACTCGCTGAAAATCACTGTCATTTAAAGATCTTTAAACCGGTCAACCATGTATGTTAAACTATGTTTAAGTCTTCTATGATTCCACATAAATTATTGACGCCATTTATTATTCAAGGCTAAGTGTAATTTTAATATGTAAATCAGACAGTCGCTGCATAAAATTTCCGCCAAAATGTAATCTGACGTGACGTCTGCTCTAACCGGAAGTCTTACTGCAACTGGTAATTTCCTAGAAAACATGGAAGCTCGATCACAATACTAAGAAAATGCAACCTCGTCCCCAGGGCCTTCTCCGCTTTCAGGATCGCGGGTGGGCGCGAAGAAGATTCTGGCGAAGAGCAGGTCAAGTGTCTCCAAAAATATTGGAGATTTTGATAGTTTCAAAATGGCGGCGGGCTCGCGATTGGCTAATTTTGTGGTCACGTGACCTGCTCTTCGCCAGGGTCCTCTTCGCGCCCACCCGCCATCTTGAAAGCGGAGATGGCCCTGGGGACGAGGTTGAAGAAAATGATGATGTAAGCGCTTTTGTACAGAAAAGTTCGTTTGGAGGATCAAGAGAAGAGTAAATTAGCTTTAAATCGGGCTGTGATTAGCGCTTAGCGCGTTATTCGATCCCTTTAACTTGTTTTATACCGGCCAAGGTCTGTTTTATGTTGTGTACGCAATAACTCGACTTTTTTCGACCTATGATGTTAGCAAATTGAAATTTTAAAGAAATGTATGAAAATGAAATAAAATAAAATGAAGTGAAGTGAAGTGAAGTGAAGTGAAGTGAAGTGAAGTGAAGTGAAGTGAAGTGAAGTGAAGTGAAGTGAAGTGAAATGAAGTGAAGTGAAGTGAAATTAAATTCCCATAAAATCTCTTATATGTCAGTTTAGCCATTTTAAACAGTGAACACAACGTGAGCTTGGGGCGCCTGTGCCTTAAGTTGTCTGAGTAAATGTTGCCTGCCTTGGGTCCCAGTTGACACTGAGATTATTGTCGAGTCTTTCAATTCGTACGGATGGATAATTTAATTCCCCCCCCCCCTCCCCCCCCCCCCCAAAAAAAAGAACACTAAAGATCACACAACACAATTATCGCTAAACTTCTTACTGCGCCAATTGCAAGCTTATTGCCCTATAGGTAATCAGTACACGTCAATCAGTCACACGTAATTAAACAAAGTGATTAGTTTCTAATGAAACTGTTGTGCTGCGTCGGCAAGTACAACACTAGTTGATTATCAACTTGAAGTTGATAAAGGTAAATTAATTTACCTTTATCAACTTCAAGTTGATAATTACCTAAGACGTAATTAAACACGAATAACGTATACCATAGAATTACGAAAGTAACGGCCCCTTTGTCCTGCTAAATCCGAAAGTAATGGGGCCGTTACTTTCGGAATTCTACGGTACCAATTGCATCTCATCAGCATTCTAAAATTAGCCTACTCGCGAACCTGATGGTTTGCATCCAACACAATATCATGTATGTTGTAGTTGAATTTTTTTGGTTTAAAATTTTTCAAACCAGTTATATTTTTATTTTCCTTTGTCTAATATTCATTACCATAATCTGAAACAAAGGAAAATCAAAATCAAACTGGTTTGAAAAATTTTAAACCAAAAATAAATTAAAACCACAACATATACATATATGCGGGGTCTATTCTAATGACAATTCACGAAACCTATTTTATATTATAGCATGTCACAGGACGGTGATTTCGACAAAGCCTACCCCCACCCCTACCCCCACCATTCATGTACTACATGTCTCTAATGAATCACCTAGCTATGATGAAATGTTTCCTGTATGATCCTTTCATCTGTTTGTTGTCAGTTGACCTGTCCAAACACTTCGTAATTTGTCACAGTAAAATGATCAGCTCCTGTGAAGAATGTGAACTCCTGTCCTGGAGGACACTCATACGATTTGCCGAGATTACTACAACTTGAAGTATTTGTGTTTGCGTTCTCTGATATGTATAGGTCGTTCCCTGCACCAAACGATGGTCCACAGCCGCTATTACAGTAGATGGCTCTCTCCGGATTCTGGATCAGTGGCATTTTAGTAGGTCCCAGGCCATGTGGGTTGACCATACTAAACAAGAAAGCTTGTGAGCATCTTGTCCATTCTCCCTGACCTGTTGATGAGATGACGCCTCGTATCAATGTTCACAGAGTTCAACGTAACTTAAACTAGAGATACGTGTTTCGCAGGACCTCGCGAGGTATACCGGGTAGGGTGCATTTTGGGTGGAGGGGTAAGTGGTTTGTAGTTCTTCTGACAGTCTGTCTGTATTGTTTTCTCCCAGTTTCTGTTTGTATTCTGTAAGCAGTATTTTTTCGAAGTGAGCGACAAAAATAACATCGTGCGGATTCAAACCAGGGCCACAAGAAATAAAGAAATAACACAGTATGACCGTAACTGAGCTCATATGGGCTCAGCGGGCCGACAAAAATACTGCAGCAATGCCAACTGATTGGCATAGAAAGCTAAGGCAATTGGTCTCACAGGGGTTTAGTACCGTTGAGGCATAATACATGTGCCTTCTTGTACAATAATCGAAGGTGTGTAGTTGTTTCTGTCAAGTTTCTTTATATGCATGCACTGCGTTCGGAATCTGGAGTAATTTTACTCCCCTGGATAGGATGCTAGTCCATTTGCAGATTGACCTTAGCATTTTTTGTCAGGTTGCCCCAACAGGTTCATGGACGCTAAATTCAAATATCTAACAATCTATTGTAAATGAATATTAGATATTAACAGGAGCCCATGGGCTCCTGATATTAATTCATTGATGAGACTCAGTGGAACCCTGGTCTAACGAACTCGAAAGTAAGGAACAACTGGATATATTCAACCTCGATCCCAGGCCTTTTCCCAATCGGATATATGGAAAAACCAGATACAAGTACTCGTTTTCTGTTCTTTTTTAGCTAGCTTTTGTCTTTTCTTTGTTTTACCTGCCAATCAGATCTGAGTAAAAATGGAGGCTGACCAGAGGTCATGATTCTTGGTGCTGACCAAAAGGATCGCGTACTCTGGGGGCGAGAATGAATTCGCAGCCATAATTTGGGTCGTCACGCAACGCTTCTCCCAGAAGGCTTGCGTGACGACCCAAATAATGGACTACCTAAATCATGACCACCGACCCTAAAAATACTAGAACTATCTAGAGAAGCTGCTATTATACTTTCTCTGCACATACCTTGTTTATTTTCGTCCTGCGCCACTACCTTTTTGAATAATTATAATAATAAAATAAATACAAAGACTCAAGTTGAAATCACGAGCTGTCATCAAGCTTACGTTGGATGTCATGATAGATAGCTCAGGTAGTCTTTCATTTTCAAAATCTGTTTACATCTTTTTAAAGGCTAGGGTCACAGGGGCGGAAAAAAGGTAGCTCTTAGTTATTTTATTTGCTAAAAAACAACAACAACTTTTACATGTCCTTTCCAGTGTGCTTTTTATCCAATCCAACCCCCCCTCCCCCCCCCCCCCCCCCCGCCTCCGCCCCCGCCAGATAACTGCCCTTGAATTAAATTTTAGCCTTCTGTTATTTTTGTTCTTTTTTTCTTCATTATTATCATTACAGTCGAAGCTCTTCTTGCGACCACTCTCGTAAGCGACCAAGATCTAGTTACGACCACCATTGTGAAACCCGGTTAGCGATCGCGACCACTTTTGGAGAGTAAAGGGAGTTTTTAGGTTCCTTAGGTTCTCGAGTTTTATTTTTTAAAGTTTTATTTTTTTTAAGAACAAGTGTTTGTTGCTGGTCAGAAAGCTAATTCAATAAATGGGTGTGCTCCATTGCTTCTGTGTCACAAACGTACATCATGCCTGCTGTGTCTGTTGTAGGTCCTCTGATTTATTTAAACCCACAACAGGTTCTTAGTGTGACATTTCCATTTAAGCATTTTACCTATATTTCCAAATAAGAATCTGTTTCAAGATTTAGGCTAAAAATAGGTTCTTGTATGTTGGGATCTAAATAACAAATTTTAGCCTACAGGTTCTTAATCCACTAGGTTCTAATATGTTCTAGGTTCTATTTATTTTGCAGGTGATTGTTAACAAAATAAAAACAACTTTTTAATTGACTTGTTTCTCTCGCGCTCCTTCTTTCTTTGGATTTTTCTACTTTTTTTGCGCCGAAATATGTTGTTTTTCGTCCGCTAATACTTCAGAAAATCGCTAAATTTTCCAAATCGCTAAATTCGTCAAAGAAATAAAATCAAAGTTCACGGTGTCTCAGAGCGATGGAAGGAGAAACCATGAATATATGTTTGCGCGTACTAAACGAAAAGTGCATTGATTGAACAAATAAAGAAGCCAAAACCATGTATTATACTGTTATAAAACACGGCGGGAATTTGGGAACACGAGAGAAATTTAGAAAACACGAGCCGCAGGCGAGTGTTTTCTATATTTTCTTTTAACGCGCGCGAAACGATGGAAGATGACTTTTCTGTGTTTGTTACTCTGATGATAAAACCTGTCTCTTTTAACCAATCAGAGAGCGCGCAGCTTTCAGTCTAAAATGTATTGATTATATCCCAGACTACCTTTCGCCATTGTTGCTTATTTTGTGAACAGCTGTATAACGTCTTTGATTTTTGTTTGACTATTAGCTACTATAGGCGGAGTTACTGAGAAATTCATGACAGCCCTAAACAGTTAATTAAGTTTTGAGGGAAAAGCGGAAATGTTCTTGATGTGTTTAAAATTTTGCAACGTGTTATAAACAACAAACTAATCCTTGAATGTGGATAATTAAAATTAAGCTTAATGCAATCAAATAAAAGTGGTATATACAGATGTTACATTAATGTGGAATCCTTTTATATTTGAACTTTATTGATAATCCGATTCCTGTCTGAATTTCCATTTCGGCCTTTCCTTGAGTTCTATGGTTCTCACTTATTGATGTCATTCGCTTTCCCATGATTTTATACTTAACAAATTGTAGCAAAAGATCTTGAAATTTTATTTTTTACTACTGAATGTTAATCAGCTGAGAGGAAGTAAGCAGTACTAACTTATTCAATCATTTTCCTTCTAACAAATGCAACTTTTCTACCATGGCCGATTGGGAAACCATTCTCTTCACTGTTCTCAACAGTGCGTCAATAATAGTTGGCAGTTGCGCCAACTTACTGATTATAGTTTCGTTTTTTGTTATTAACTCGGCAAGAGAACCGACTGAACTCTTTCTGGTCAGTTTATCTGTGGCTGATTTCCTGGTCTGTGCAGTCTACCAACCGCTGTTGATTATTTGCTTTAACAACCCGGATCAACTCTTTAACCAGCTTTACAGATCAACCATGTTGTTCTTTGGTTTCAGTTTAATGACCGCCTCGATGAATGGCTTATTAGCTGTGAATTTCGATCGCTTTGTGGCCATATATTTGCCTTACAAGTACATGACCTGGATCACTGAGACAAATACGGCCCTGCTTATCTCAATTTCATGGGTGATATCTATCGCTGCAGGGATATTAAACTTAAGTACCAATCCTGATGTAAAAGTTATTGTTCGCTTGTACACCACCATAATAATCGCGTTGGTTGCTATCCTTTATGGTGTCATTTACAAGGAAGCCAGAAAACAAGCTCGACGCATCATTGACCAGTCAATGGCAGGGGCACGCGTTTTACCAAATCGACGCTACCTGACAGACAGAGCCACCAGAGGGGTAGGACTGGTGTTGTTAACAACACTGTTGTGCTGGCTGCCCTTGATTCTGACTCCATCGTTTTTATCAAAGTTGAAAACCGATGAAGACATTCTGAAGGCGATATTGTGGTGCGTCACTGCAGGATGTGTCAACTCTTGTATCAATTCCTTCATCTACTTTTACAAGTTCTCCAAATTTCGGCGCAATGTTGGAAAGCTATTTTGGATGACTGGATTCAATGTTATGGGCAGATTACCGATCAACATCAACAAGCACAGTGTCAACCCGATGTCTCAAGATCCCAACCCAATGGAAACACGTAGGCGTGGTGCCTGGCTGGTGGAAGAGGTCCCGACAGCCTGACATAGGCTCGAACTGGGAAATAGATTATTTAGGGAATTACTTTTTATGTCAGGAATGGTTCCTGGCAAGAGAGGATGATCCAGATCATCCTCTCTTGTTCCTGGACAGTTTAACTGTCTTGTGCATGGGAAAATCTCAGATCGGGCAGAGCATTCGAACAAAACTGTTTCGTGAACAAAATAAGTTTTTAGTCTATATTGTGTTTATTGATCTTAATCTTTCCCGCTGTCGAATACATATGTGTTCCCAGGTATTATACAAAAATCAATTTAATTTTGGCGAACTTGCTTCAATTGTATATCTATTGTATATCAATTGTATATCTCCGATGGTTTTAAAACGCTATCTGAATTATCTGAAATAGTTTCATGTAAGAACTGGAACAGGCACCTGCGAGCCGGTGAATTTTACGGCGTTCTAATTTACTCTTCTTCTTATAAAGTGGTTTTCGCGTAATCCCGTAGAGACCGTAAAAAGAATTAATAAGGAGCGCTAAATAATTGCATGGTCTGATCGCAGGTTCATATAAACAAGCGCGATGCGCTGCTCACTCGTTCGTTTCAAAGTTTTAAAAGAGTTGATCAAAGAGCCAGCGCGACGCGCGGGTCACTCACTAGGCTTCACACTCGCGCTATTTTACTCGACCGGTTAACGTAAAGATTAGATCTACTGATTTTTCAAAACATAATATAAAACCATTATACAAAATGACTGAGAGAACTTCAGTTCGGGACAAAAGAAAGTGGTCGTATTAACGGGGTGGTCGTAAGCTAAGGCGGGGTTCCACTGTATTTCGTTTTAGGTATTAACGGTGAACACAACGTGAACTTGGGACGCCTGTGGCTTATGTTGCCTGAGTAGTCATAATCATAGTAATAGTAACTTTATTTCGACATGGTAAAAACATCAGGCCTTGTTGCCTGTTGTGGGTCCCAGTTGAAAGATTATTGTCGATTTATTCAATTCGTACGGATGGATAATCTTCACTAAAGATCACACAACACAATCATCGCTAAAATTCTCACTACGCCAAGCTTATCGCCCTGGGTAATCAGTACACGTCAATCAGTCACACGTAATTAAACACGAATAACGTATACAGTAGAATACCGAAAGTAAGGGTTATTCGAGTAGCGACCCTTTTGGCCTGCTAAATCTGAAAGTAACGGGGTCTGTTACTTTCGGAATTCTACGGTATCATTATTCAAGACTCGTAAAGAAGAATTGTCCATCCAACAATTGCAGCTCATTAGCGTTCAAAAAATATCCTACTTGCGAACCTGATGCTTTGCATTCCAACACAATATATACACGTATGTGGGGTCTATTCCAATGACAATAATTCACGAAATCTTTTTTATATTATAGAATGTCACAGGATGGTGATTTCGACAAAGCCTACCCCCACCCCTACCCCCACCATTCATGTACTACATGTTTCTATGGATCACCTAGCTGTGATGAAATGTTTCCTGTATGATCCTTTCATCTGTTTGTTGTCAGTTGAGCAGTCCAAACACTTCGTAATTTGTCACAGTAAAATACTGAGCTCCTGTGAAGAATGTGCTCTGCTGTCCTGGAGGACACTCATACGAGTTGCCGAGATTACTATAACTTGAAGTATTTGTGTTTGCGTTCCCTGATATGAGTAGGTCGTACCCTCCACCAAACGATGGTCCACGGCCGCTATTAAGGTAGATGGCCTTCTCCAGATTCTGGATCAGTGGCATTTTAGTAGGTCCCAGGCCATGTGGGTTGACCATACTAAACAAGAAAGCTTGTGAGCATCTTGTCCATTTTCCCTGACCTGTTGATGAGATGACGCCTCGTATCAATGTTCAGAGAGTTCAACGTAACTTAAACTAGAGACACGTGTTTTGCAGGACCTCGCGAGGTATGCCGGATAGGGTGCATTTTGGGTGGAGGGGTAAGTGGTTTGTAGTTCTTCTGACAGTCTGTCTGTATTGTTTTCTTCCAGTTTCTGTTTGTATTCTTTAAGCAGTATTTTTCGAAAGTATGACCATAACTGAGCTCACATGGGCTCAGCGGGACGACAAAAATACTGCAGCAATGCCAACTAATTGCACCAGAAAGCTATGGCAATTGTTTTCACAGGCCGGGTTTAGTACCGTTGAGGCATAATACATGTGCCCTCTTGTACAATAATCGAAGGTGTGTAGTTGTTTCTGTCAAGTTTCTTTATGTGCACGGAGTCTGGAGTAATTTTACTCCCCCTGGAAAGGATGCTAGTTCGATTCGCGGATTAACCCCAGCATTTTTGGTCAGGTTGCCACTAAATTCAAATATCTAACAATCTATTGAAAATGAATATTAGATATTAATTAATTGATGATACTAGATTATTTTTGAGATAGATTATTAATACAGTGGAACCCCGGCCTAACGAACTCGAGGGTAAGGAACAACTGGATATATACAACCTCGATCCCAGGCATTTTCCCAATCGGATATATAGAAAAACCGGATTCTGTTCTTTTTTAGCTATCTTTCGTCTTTTCTTTGTTTTACCAGCTAATGAGATCTGAGTAAAAATAGAGGCCGACCAGAGGTCATGATTCTTGGTGCTGACCAAAAGGATCGCGGACTCTGGGGGCGAGAATAAGTAATTCGTAGCCATAATTTGGGTCGTCACGCAACGCTCCTCCCAGAAGGCTTGCGTGACGACCCAAATAACGGCTGCATGCTAAGGAGACTATGAGTGTTTACCATTTACCCAAAAAATCCGGAAATTTCGGTTGGAATGTAAATGGTAAGGTTATTTTGGTTTGCCCGACCGGAAAATTTCCGAAATAAACGGAACGTCTTCAGAGGTACTCCAAAATTTCCAACCGGAATTTCCGAACGGAAAATGTGTTTACCATTTGCTCTTATCTACCAGTTCCAGGCCCTGCGCCAGTTTTGATCCGTAAGCGTGGCAAACTCAGCTCGCGTTTCTGAATGTCAACAACATGGCTTCTGGCGTGGCTGCATTTATACTGCATTATATGTACTTCCATGTTCGACATGTACTTCAAAGAAAAGCCAAAATCTGCTTATGTAGTGGAATCGGTTTCCCCCAAATCGATTTCCTGTAGGAATTGCACCTTAAGCTGCCAACTCTTGCGTAAGTACTTCGACAGTATAATTATATTTTTGGTCATTCGAAACTTAGTGGAATCTGAACTCATCAACTAAAGACGGCACCGCAACCTCATGAAAACCGACCATCCTATTAAGATCTCTCTTCATGAAAGCTGCAGTTTTTGTGGATCTCTCTGTCGTACTCATAATCGAAAAGTAATTTCCCATCACTCGACCACCATTTTATAAGTTTTGTATTATTTGTGGGGTCCATACCACAAGCGACCACAAGCTATACTTCCTTTGGACTCCAGTCATTTTACACCTAATATGATTTTGTTTATTGTTACTTGTAATTTATGGTGAAAGTGAAATAAAGATTGATTGAAGATTGATTTGCGTTGTTTGTAACTTCCTCTACCTCGCTACCTCTGCCACCATCTTGAATCTAGTTACCACACTCTCTCTGTCAATTGGAATGAATTGCGCAAATGGTACACGCCAATCTCGAACGGAATTTCCCATTCGGGAGTTTTGCTTACCATTTGCACAAACCGTGAACCAACCGGTTTTTCCATGTAAATGGTAAACACTCTATAAATTTCACAGTATTAAAGTTCGTCAGGTGGAGATTAGCGCACCCGATTTTGTACTGCACTGAAACATAGGAAAACAGCTTGCGTGCCCGATTGCATGCTAAGAAACAGTCAGACACCTTGGATATATTTTAAAAACGAACATTTTGATATTATATAAAACCGCACGAAATAATTAACCAACATCAGATATCACGAACGAGTTCATTAAAGCCGTCATTAAACCGTGGTTCAGCACTGTAAACAAATTAATGGAACGTTAACAAATGATGAGATGTAGTGGAGAGAAGGGAGGGAAGTGTGCTAGAATGAATGTGCAGATTACGACCTTTCATCCATTAGTCTACTTACTTTTCCACGGCACTTCTGTAAATCCTCCAAAAATATTGTTTCCACTCTGCACAATGGTCACCGTGGGTCCTTTGTTATCACATTTGGAATGAAAGGTTTTCGTAGCGAAGCCATCTCGAGAAGCTCGGAACAGAACACGCCATTTGCCGTCTTGTGGAGGCAGCCAACCTTGCAACACGCTTCGATGCTCTTCATTCGTCAGAATCACCGACTCAAATGGCTGAAATGGTGTGGTAGGTTTGCGTGCTTCAACTGCAGGTTTACAAGGCTTTAACTCGTCAATTATTCCTTGAATCTGATAAAAACTTAGCTTCAGTTTCAAGTTCCCTAAGAAATGTTGCTCCTTCTGGTAAAACCAACTCTCCGTTACGAAGATAATTGAGTATAAACCGGAAGTGGGTTCCATCTCGGTCGATGAAGAACGCGCCGTCTTCAGAAGGTTTCATCTCAAACTTCCCGGAAAACATGGCCGCCAGCATCGAGTTTGGATCTTTGGTCAGCGTTTGAACGCTTGTTGTGAAGGTGTGACCGCCGACATTGAGTTTTACGTTCGAGGAAAAGTGAACATGATCCAATTTCTTCGACATGGCGTCGAAAGTTTCCTGCTCCTGGTGAAGTCTTGTTGCTTCTCGCTGCAAGATCTCGCACGCTTCTTTGATGTAATTTTCTGCGTCCGCCAAGCTTTGGTTTCGGGGTTGATCTTGTTTTTCAAGGCTTTGATTACTCATGATTACTTTGAACTAAGAACTAAATGTTCTTCTGGACCTGATATGAAAACAACAGATCGAAACAGAACAACAGCAAACCTGATCACGTGACTCATTTAGAAGCAGAAAGTGAAAGTGCAGCCAAGCGTTATTGATTTATTCCTCGTATGATTTTGTCGGTCCAACAGTTCAGGCGGGAACAAGTGTCGAGTTTGGAAGTGGACGAAACACTGACTCCCAGTCCGTGGACTAACCAAATGGACTACCTAAATGGACTACCCCCTAAAAATACTAGAACTATCTAGAGAAGCTGCTATTATACTTTCTCTGCACCAGGGCCTACACATACCTTGTTTATTTTCGTCCTGCGCCGCTACCTTTTTGAATAATTATAATAATAAAAAAAATACAAAGACTCAAGTTGAAATCACGAGCTGTCATCAAGCTTACGTTGGATGTCATGATGGAAAGCTTAGGTAAGTCTTTCATTTTCAAAATCTGTTTACATCTTTTTAAAGGCTAGGGCACAGGGGCGGAAAAGGGGGTGGCTGTTAGTTATTTTATTTGCTAAAAACAACAAAAACTTTTACATGTCCTTTCCAGTGTGCTTGAATTAATTTTATTTTCTATTTTAATGTGTTTATTTTTATCCAATCCAATCCAACACCCCCTCCCCCCCCCCCCCCAGATATCTGCCCCTGATTTTATTTGTACTCTTTTTTCTTCATTATTATCATTACAGTACTAGTCGAAGCTCTTCTTGCGACCACTCTCGTAAGCGACCAAGATCTAGTTACGACCACCATTGTGAAACCCGGTTAGCGACCGCGACCACTTTTGGAGAGTGTTTAGGTTCCTTAGGTTCTCAAGTTTTATTTTTTTAAGTTTTATTTTTTTAAAGTTTTATTTTTTAAAAGAACAAGTGTTTGTTGCTGGTCAGAAAGCTAATTCAATATATGGGTGTGCTCCCTTGCTTCTGTGTCACAAACGTACATTATGCCTGCTCTGTTGTGACTACATTTTTTAAAAAAACACAGATCCTGCTCTAGGTCCTCTGATTTATTTAAACCCACAACAGGTTCTTAGTATGACATTTCCATTTTAAACATTTTAACTGACTTTTTCCAAATAAGAATCTGTTTCAATATTTAGGCTGAAACAGGTTCTTGTACACTTGTATTTTGGGGGTCTAAATCAACAAATTTTAGCCTACAGGTTCTCAATCAACTACAACCGACGACAGAAGCAGTTGGGAAGGTTGTAAAATATAGTCTTTTCCGAGTGAGATTAGAGAGATTAAACTCAGTTAAAACCGTAAACAAACTGTTTTACAGCCCCCCTCTCCCACCTATCAATCAGTTGGAGTCTAGCAATTCAATCCTGTGAGAATAACGTCACGAGAAGCTCAACATTGAGCAGAGGGGGGGAGGGAAAGGGAGGAAAAAGTATTTACCTTCCCAACACTTTTGTCGTTGATTGTAGGTTCTAATATGTGAGCAGTGTGAGTAGCCATTTATTTTCGCATTGTTGTAAAAATACCGTTATCTTTGCAGGTGATTGTTGACAAAATAAAAACAACTTCTTAAGGGGGGACTTCACCTAAATTTCAAGGGAAATTTTAAGAGCTTTAAAGAAGGAATAGAAGAAAGAAAATAATTTTTGGAACACCAACAGACAGTTGATACCCACGCGGGTGTTCTTGCGTGGTTATCAACTGTCTGTCAATGTCAATCTACTAATTTTTAACTTCAAATTCTTATTTTAAAACTACATCAAATCTTCAATATTTCTAATTTTCATAAATTTTACAACTCCTTTGAGCAAAACTATTTCCTCCCAAATATACCCAAAAATCACCAAAAAATTTACAAAACATTCCATAACATAGATTCATGGGATGAGCATAGAGATTTTGGATTGCTTGAAACGTGAACGAGATATTTCAATTTAACCCATGTTAAGTCGCGGAAAAATGGCATTTAGGTTAGTCCCGCCTTAAGCGACTTTTAAAGTGAGAAACCAAAATAATTCGGAAATAATGCTAACTTTCCACATGCATCAGTTTCACGAGTATCGCATAATTTCAAGAAATCAGGGTCAATTCCGTAACTTTGCAAAGCTCTTAAGAGAAAACACGATTTACGCCAAAACGAGGCTAAAGTACGCGTAGCGTACTTTACGCCTCCCACATGGGAGGGAAAAGCCAAGACGGCACATATATAAATGCAAATGATCACAACATTCGTCAAAGAAATAAAACCGAAGTCACGATGTCCTATAGAAGGGCGATGGCAGGAGAAACCATGAAATATCAATACATGTTGTTTGCGTGTACTAAACGAAAAGTGCATTGATTGAACAAATAAAGAAGCCAAAGCCATGCTGCCTGGACCTTTGAAGCACAAGGAAAATGCGTGGTAAATTAATTCTAAACTCATTTATAGTATGTGTGGCTTCATGGCTGGTAGAGCATCGCACTAGTAACGTGCAGGTGATGGGTTCAAATCCCGTTGAAGCCTGAATTTTTTCAGGCTTAAATAGACCAATTTCGATATACAGTCGAACCTGTATAAAACGGCCACCCTCGGACTTTAGAAATTGGCCGCTTAATACAGTTGGCCTTTTAATACAGGTGCACCAAAAATAATTTGTGGGCGTGGTCAAATATCAATTTTATTGACGTACAGTGTTATACACTAGCAACTGATAATTCAAGCTAACAATAACACAATCAAGCGATACAGTACATTGACATCTAGAAAGCATTTACCAAATTGGTGAACTACATGCAGTAATAAACAATAACAACTCTGTAGCGCAGTGTTGATGGTGCTGTAGTGTTGATCGATTCATATATCCCTTTATAAGCGAAATAAAATCGTAAAATGATATGTGGCTTTAGGTTTCCATTCAAGTGTGGCCGCTTAATACAGGTAAAAATAACAAAGACAGACAAACATGGGACTGCTAAAGGGTGGCCGCGACCGCTTAATAGAGGTGACCGTTTAATACAGGTAGCAAATACAGAGTTCGTATGGGCACAAATTCGGGACTATGAAAACTGGCCGCTTAATAGAGGGTGGCCGCTTAATATAGGGCCGTTATATACATGTTCGACCGTATTAAAATTCTAACTTGGCTCCGAGGATTTGGGGTAGACTGTTCACAGCCTCTCTATTTTCTCAGATCGCATATATTGTAGCCGCGAGCGAACTCGCTCGCGCTAGCGCTAGCGTCGAGAAAATAGAGAGGCTGGGGAATCGAGGTTGAGGGATGAATAAATAATTTATTTTGTTTTATTCCCCTATAAGCCTCGGAGCCAAGTTAGAATTTTAATATATCGAAATTGGCCTATTGCAATTTCTTAAATTGCATTCATAACTACGATGATCATGTATTCATTTAATTTCATTTCCGCAGTTCACATATATGATTTCGGCATTCATATATTCATCATCACATTTATAATATATTCTATATAGAGCATACTGATTAGTTACACCAAGAGAGCCTGATCTAAGAGAAGGATTCCCCGTGCCACACCATGGATAATGTTTTGAAATCTCGCACCATGCTGTGAAAGTTATTTTTATCTCCTTCTGATCGAGGCTCCGATATCACGTTACACGAACTGACCAAACTGAAAAAAATATATTTCAAAACATTATCATTGGAATCATGTATGGGGGAAATCCGAATGGTTCTCTGAGATCATTCTCACTGAATAGTTACATAAACTCAACTGTGTTAACCCTTTCACTCCCATGGGAAATACCGTATTTTTCTAAAATGGTAACTACCCAAAGACCACAAGTAATATACCATTTGAAAGGTATTGTTTGGGGTATATCATAAAGCACCCCAACAGACATACAGGAAGTCACAGATTGGATTGAAGAGTGTCCAAAATGAAAAAGAAAAACGTTCAAAAATATCTTATTCCTTGCATATATTGAGTATACCCCTAAGCAATAGCTTAATTTGGAGCTCTTGGTGTGTGGGTTGTTATCAGATATTAACTTGACCTTAAAAGTGTAAGAGGCAAAAGTTGCAAAAGTTGAAGGGGTGGTTAATCAAGTCTAATATAGGAGGGGGGTATGATTTTTATGCTTCCAATGTGCAGATCTCACCAAGATCTTTTTGGTGTCCCAATTTCATGCAAATGAACCCAATATCGAGCTTGTAATAGCATCGTGTGCCATATGGCACTATTGGGAGTGAAAGGGTTAAAGCAGTTCTATGATTCCACATAAATTCTTGACGCCATTTATATAAACATTTCCCGCCAAAATGTAATCTGATGTGACGTCTGCAATAACCGGAAGTTTTACTACAACTGGTAATTTCCTAGAAAACCACGGAAGCTCGATCACAATACTAAGACTAGGGGCCCCTTAGGCCATGTTGTGTTACGATAATCGATTTGATTTGATGCGATTCAAATTTCAATTTGCTCGCATCATAGGCCAAAAATAGTCGAGTTATAACGCACGCATTGCGTTACACATCATAATACCTTGGTATGGTGTAAAGTTTTAAAAAGTGATCAAATAACGCGCTTAAGGTCTAAAAGTATCCTTCTCGCGAACCTGATGGTTTGCATTCCAATACACTATATATATACATATGCGGGGTCTATTCTAATGACAATTCACGAAACCTATTTTATATTATAGCATGTCACAGGACGGTGATTTCGACAACGCCTACCCCCACCCCTACCCCCACCATTCATGTACTACATGTTTCTATGGATCACCTAGCTATGATGAAATGTTTCCTGTATGATCCTTTCATCTGTTTGTTGTCAGTTGACCTGTCCAAACACTTCGTAATTTGTCACAGTAAAATACTGAGCTCCTGTGAAGAATGTGCTCTGCTGTCCTGGAGGACACTCATACGAGCTGCCGAGAATACTATAACTTGAAGTATTGTGTTTACTTTCCCTGATATGTGTAAGTCGTGCCCTCCACCAAACGTTGGTCCATAGCCGCTATTACAGTAGATGGCCTTCTCCGGATTCTTGATCAGTGGCATTTTAGTAGGTCCCAGTCCATGCGGGTTGACCATACTAAACAAGAAAGCTTGTGAGCATCTTGTCCATCCTCCCTGACCTGTTGATGAGATGACGCCTCGTATCAATGTTCACAGAGTTCAACGTAACTTAAACTAGAGATACGTGTTTCGCAGGACCTCGCGAGGTATGCCGGGTAGGGTGTATTTTGGGTGGATGGGTAAGTGGTTTGGTCAGTCTTCTGACAGTCTGTCTGTATTGTTTTCTTCCAGTTTCTGTTTGTATTCTTTAAGCAGTATTTTTTCGAAGTAAGCGAGAAAAAAAACAAAAAAACAGGCGGATTCAAACGCGGGCCGCCAGAAATAAAGAAATAAAAAGTATGACCATAACTGAGCTCACATGGCTCAGCGGGCCGACAAAAATACTGCAGCAATGCCAACTGATTGCACCAGAAAGCTAAGGCAATTGTTTTCACAGGGGTTTAGTACCGTTGAGGTATAATACATGTGCCCTCTTGTACAATAATCGAAGGTGTGTAGTTTTTTCTGTCAAGTTTCTTTATATGCATGCATGTTCGGAATCTGGAGTAATTTTACTCCCCCTGGATAGGATGCTAGTAGGTTGCCCCAACAGGCTCATGGACGCTAAATTCAAATATATAACAATCTATTGTAGTCTAATAAATGAATATTAGATATGATTTCACTGATGAGACTAGATTATTTTTGAGATAGATTATTAATACAGTGGAACCCCGGCCTAACGAACTCGAGGGTAAGAAACAACTGGATATATACAACCTCGATCCCAGGCCTTTTCCCTATCGGATATATGGAAAAACCGGATACAAGTACTCGTTTTCGTTTTCTGTTCTTTTTTAGCTAGCTTTTGTCTTTTCTTTGTTTTACCAGCCAATCAGATCTGAGTAAAAATGGAGCCAGAAGTCATGATTTTTGCTGCTGACCAAAAGGATCCCGGACTCTGGGGGTGAGAATGAATTTGCAGCCACAATTTGGGTCGTCACGCAACGCTTCTCCCATGCAGAAGAAAGCTTGCGTGAAAGCCTAAATAACGGCTGCTAAGGAGACTATAAAGCTCTTCACAGTATTAAAGTTCGTCAGGTGGAGATAACTGATGGCTATCTGATAACCCCTAGTTTTGTACTGCACTAAAACATAGGAAAACAGCTTGCATTCCCGATTGCAGGCAGACATCTTGGATATATTTTAAAAACGAACATTTTGATAATAACACCGCACTATTGTTAAAATCTAACATTCACATATAACCAACATCAGATATATCACGAACGAGTTCATTAAAGTCCCATTAAACCACGGTTGCACTGTAACAAATTAATCTTGGGATTTATTATAAATAAAGGACCCATGCATAAAGGGAACGTTAATGTTGTGCTGTGTGAGCTGTAGTGGAGAGAAGGGAGGGAAGGGTGGCAGAATGAATGTGCAGATTACGACCTTTCATCCATTAGTCTACTTACTTGTCCACGACATTTCTGTAAATCCTCCAAAAATATTGCTTCCACTCTGCACAATGGTCACCGTGGGTCCTTTGTTATCACATTTGGAATGAAAAGTGTCAAGAACGAAGCCATCTCAAGAAGCTCGAAACAGAACACGCCATTTGCCGTCTTGTGGAGGCAGCCAACCTTGCAACACGCTTCGATGCTCTTCATTCGTCAGAATCTCCGATTCTCCAAAATGTTTGGGCTTCAATTCATCCAGTATCCCTTGAATCTGATAAAAACTTAGCTTCAGTTTCAAGTTCCTTGAGAAATGTTGCTCCTTCTGGTAAAACCAACTCTCCGTTACGAAGATAATTGAGTATAAACCGGAAGTGGGTTCCATCTCGATCGATGAAGAACGCGCCGTCTTCAGAAGGTTTCATCTCAAACTTCCCTGAAAACATGGCCGCCAGCATCGAGTTTGGATCTTTGGTCAGCGTTTGAACGCTTGTTGTGAAGGTGTGACCGCCGACATTGAGTTTTACGGTCGAGGAGAAGTGAACATGTTCCAGTTTCTTCGACATGGCGTCGATAGTTCCCTGCTCCTGGCGAACTCTTGCTGCTTCTCCCTGTAAGATCTCGCACGCTTCTTTGATGTGATTTTCTGCGTCCGCCAAGCGTTGGTTTCGGGCTTCATCTTGTTTTTCAAGGCTTTGATTACTCATGATTACCTTAACCCAAGGAACTAAATGTTCTTCTGGACCTGATATGAAAACAACAGATCGAAACAGAACAACAACAAACCTGATCACGTGACTCATTTACAAGCAGAAAGTGAAAGTGCAGCCAAGCGTTATTGATTTATTCCTCGTATGATTTTGTCGGTCCAACAGTTCAGGCGGGAACACGTGTCGAGTTTGGAAGTGGACGAAACACTGACTCCCAGTCCGTGGACTAACCAAATGGACTACCTAAATGGACTACCCCCTAAAAATACTAGAACTATCTAGAGAAGCTGCTATTATACTTTCTCTGCACTAGGGGCTGCACATACCTTGTTTATTTTCGTCCTGCGCCGCTACCTTTTGAATAATTATAATAATAAAAAAAATACAAAGACTCAAGTTGAAATCACGAGCTGTCGTCAAGCTTACGTTGGATGTCATGATGGAAAGCTTAGGTAAGTCTTTCATTTTCAAAATCTGTTTACATCTTTTTAAAGGCTAGGGTCACAGGGGCGGAAAAGGGTGTGACTGTTAGTTATTTTATTTGCTAAAAACAACAACTTTTACATGTCCTTTCCAGTGTGCTTGAATTAATTTTATTTTCTATTTTAATGTGTTTATTTTTATCCAATCCAATCCAACCCCCCCCCCCCCCCCCCCCCCCCTCCTCCTTACGTTCTCAAGTTTTATTTTTAAAAGTCTTATTTTTTAAAAGTTTTATTTTTTTAAAGTTTTATTTTTTTAAACAACAAGTGTTTGTTGCTGGTCAGAAAGCTAATTCAATACATGGGTGTGCTCCCTTGCTTCTGTGTCACAAACGTATTATGCCTGCTCTGTTGTGACTACGTTTAAAAAAAAAACACACAGATCCTGCTCCAGGTCCTCTGAATTATTTAAACCCACAACAGATTCTTAGTGTTACATTTCCATTTTAAACATTTTAACAGACTTTTTCCAAATAAGAATCTGTTTCAATATTTAGGCTGAAACAGGTTCTTGTACACTTGTATTTGGGGGTCTAAATCAACAAATGTTACAGGTTCTCAATCAACTACAACCGACGACAGAAGTAGCTGGGAAGGTTGTAAAATATAGTATTTTCCGAGTGAGATTAGAGAGATTAAACTCAGTTAAAACCGTAAACAAACTGTTTTACAGTCCCCCTCTCCCCCTATCAATCAGTTGAAGTCTAGCAATTCAATCCTGTGAGAACATTGAGCAGAGGAGGCGAAGGAAAAAAGTATTTACCTTCCCAACACTTTTGTCGTTGATTGTAGGTTCTGAATATGTGGGTAGCCATTTATGTTCGCATTGTTGTAAAAATATCGTTATCTTTGCAGGTTATTGTTAACAAAATAAAAACAACTTTTTAAGAGTCGACTTGTTTCTCGCGCGCTCCTTCTTTCTTTGGATTTTTCTTTGCGTGTACTAAACGAAAAGTGCATTGATTGGACAAATAAAAAAGCCAAAGCCATGCTACCTCGTCCCCAGGAGCCGTTGCGAGCGGGAAAGCGAGCGGGAAAACAGGTGGCGCGGGGCTTGATGCTTCTCGCATGCAACAGTCCCACAACCCCACGCGCACCGCACTCCGAAACAAGGAGCGACGCCTGGGGACGAGGAAGGCTTTTCTGTGTTTGTTACTCTGATGATAAAACATGGTTTTTTAACCAATCAGAGCGCGCGTAGCTTTCAGTCTGAAATGTATTGATTGTATCCCGGCAGACTAAATGTTCAAGCAAGCAACCGTGGACGACAATCCTGCTGGTGTACGTTGGATCAACTGGTGATCTAATCGGCTAACAAGTGAAAAATATACTGTTGAAGCAGAGACCGATACAATGTAGATTTTTTAAGTTTTTTTTAATTAGTACTGTATTTCAACTGGCCAAACAAGTCTTCTTCAGGTACAATAAGGAAACTTTACATTGTAATACGTGTTATATAGTAGCTACTAACAGTTTTTGCGCAATAACGGAAATACGTATATCCCACGTACCTTACATCATTGTTGCTTCTGTTGTAAACAGCTGTATAACGTCTTTGATTTTTCTTTGACTAGTGGCGGAGTTACTGAGAAATTAATGGCAGCCGCAAACAGTTAATTAATTTTTGAGGGAAAAAGCTTTCGAGTGTCCTTGAACGATCTTGAACGCGCAAGAACTATACGCCGGTTCAAGTAGGCGGAAATGTTCTTGATGTGTTTAAAATTTTGCAACGTGTTACAAACAATAAACTAATCCTTGAATGTGGATAATTAAAATTAAGCTTAATGCAATCAAATAAAAGTGGTATATACGGATGTTACATTAATGTGGAATCCTTTTATATTTGAACTTTATTGATAATCCGATTCCTGTCTGAATTTCCATTTCGGCCTTTCCTTGAGTTCTATATAACAAAAGGTTCTCACTTATTGATGTCATTCGCTTTCCCATGATTTGATACTTAACAAATTGTAGCAAAAGATCTTGAAATTTTATTTTTTACTACTGAATGTTAATCAGCTGAGAGGAAGTAAGCAGTACTATAACTTATTCAATCATTTTCCTTCTAACAAGTGCAACGTTTCTACCATGGCCGATTGGGAAACCATTATCTTCACTGTTCTCAACAGTGCGTCAATAATAGTTGGCAGTTGCGCCAACTTACTGATTATAGTTTCGTTTTTTGTTATTAACTCGACAAGAGAACCGACTGAACTCTTTCTAGTCAGTTTATCTGTGGCTGATTTCCTGGTCTGTGCAGTCTACCAACCGCTGTTGATTATTTGCTTTAACAACCCGGATCAACTCTTTAACCAGCTTTACAGATCAACCATGTTGTTCTTTGGTTTCAGCTTAATGACCGCCTCGATGAATGGCTTATTAGCTGTGAATTTCGATCGCTTTGTGGCCATATATTTGCCTTACAAGTACATGACCTGGATCACTGAGGTAAATACGGCCGTGCTCATCTCAATTTCATGGGCGATATCTATCGCTGCAGGGATATTAAACTTAAGTAGCAATCCTGATGTAAAAGTTATTGTTCGCTTGTACACCACCATAATAATCGCGTTGGTTGCTATCCTTTATGGTGTCATTTACAAGGAAGCCAGAAAACAAGCTCGACGCATCATTGACCAGTCCATGGCAGGGGCACGCGTTTTACCAAATCGACGCTACCTGACAGACAGAGCCACCAGAGGGGTAGGACTGGTGTTGTTAACAACACTGTTGTGCTGGCTGCCCTTGATTCTGACTCCATCGTTTTTATCAAAGTTGAAAACCGATGAAGACATTCTGAAGGCGATATTGTGGTGCGTCAATGCAGGATGTGTCAACTCTTGTATCAATCCTTTCATCTACTTTTACAAGTTCTCCAAATTTCGGCGCAATGTTGGAAAGCTATTTCGGATGATTGGAATCAATGTTAGGGGCAGATTACCGATCAAAATCAACAAGAACAGAGTCAACCCGATGTCTCAAGATCCCAACCCAGTGGAAACACCTCGGCGTGGTGCATGGCTGGTGGAAGAGGTCCCGACCGCCTGACATAGGCTCGAAAGAAATGGATTATTTAGTGAGAATTACCTTTTATGTCAGGAATGGTTCTTGGACAGTTAAACTGTCTGGTACATGAGAAAATCTCAGATCGGGCAGAGCATTCGTACAGAACTGTTTCGTGAACAACTTTTATTAGTATTAAACTGTATACCCTAAATATGGAAAAAATCCATTTATAAAGAAAAGGATTCCCTGTGCCCCATAATATTTTTTGACATCTATTACTGAATAGTTCGCGCCAATGTTGTGCGTTATTTTTATTTTCTTCTGATGATCGAGGCTCCGACATCACGTTACTCGAACTAACCAATCAGGTAGCTTTCTTAAAATAGCTCAGCTATGGACTGGAAATTAAAAATAGATTTCCAATAATTATCATTGGAAGAGACCCATGTTTGGGGAAATGCTTCTCTTAGATCATCCTCTCTTGTCAGATGCGCGTACTAATTTTAGAAGTCTGAAATATAAATATAAATATGAACACGGTGCCGTATAGGCTTCAAAGACGTCAAGACACGGTTCAAAGTTTGTATTCGGGGAAAGAAAAACGTTGAACAATTATTTTAGCTATAGTGCCGGTACAATGGTATACATTTTTACCTAAATAAAAGTGCGATAAAACATATGTCTCATAGCATTTTCCTACTGATTCTTCGGAGTCTTCAGGTCATGTTTGGAATCTTGGTTAAAACTAGTTGGGAATATTCCGAGTAATTTTGTCTTCGACGAATAAAAATCAACGAAAAACTGAATGACCTCAAAATTCAATATTTACAATCTATGGGATAAATAAGCGGCTAGATGATAGAGACAATGGTCAAACATCACTGAAATTTAAATTCAGTAGCAGAAAAGATACCACTGTTTCCAGAAAACTCTGTCCTTCAAAAGCGTAATGCGACAATGCCGAAAGGTATCATGGGTAGTGGTAGTTCACCTTTGCTTGATCAAAGTTCACGGTGTTTCAGCGCGGTGGCAGAAGAACCATGAATATATGTTAGCGCGTACTATAAGAAAAGTGCATTGATTGAACAAATAAAGAAGCCAAAGCCATGTATTACACTGTCGTAAAACACGACGGGAATTTGAGAACTCATGAGCCGCAGGCGAGTGTTTTCAATATTTCTCAAGTGTTCTCAAATAACCGGAGTGTTTTATGATAATATAATACATGGCTTTGGCTTCGTAGACGATAGAACACGGCTTTTCTGTGTTTTATACTCTGATGATAAAATATGTTTTTTTAACCAATCAGAGCGCGCGCATCTTTCAGTCTAAAATTTATTGCTTATATCCCAGACTATATTTCGGCATTGTCGCGTACGCTTTCGCGCTTCTTTTGTAAACAGCTGTATAACGTCTTTGATTTTTCTTTGACTAGTGACGGAGTTACTGAGAAATTCATGGCAGCCGCTAACAGTCAATTAATTTTTGAGGGAAAAAGCTTTTCGAGTGTCCTTGAAGGCGCAAGAACCATACGCCGTTTCAAGGAGGCGGAAGATGTTTCTTGATGTGTTTAAAATCAGTTTGCAACGTGTTACAAACAACAAACTAATCCTTGAATGTGGATAATTGAAATTAAGCTTAATGCAATCAAATAAAAGTGGTATATACGGATGTTACATTAATGTGGAATCCTTTTATCTTTGAACTTTATTGATAATCCGATTCCTGTCTGAATTTCCATTTCGGCCTTTCCTTGAGCTCTATATAACAAAAGGTTCTCACTTATTGATGTCATCCGCTTTCCCATGATTTGATACTTAATTGTAGTAAATGATCTTGAAATTTTCTTTTCAGTTACTACTGAATGTTAATCAGCTGAGAGGAAGTAAGCTTCCCAGTTCGAGCCTATGTCAGGGTGTCGGGACCTCTTCCACCAACCAAGCACCACGCCTACGTGTTTCTACTGGGTTGGGATCTTGACTCTGTGCTTGTTGATGTTGATCGGAAAATCTGATGCTAACATTGATTTCAATCATCTGAAATAGCTTTCCAACATTGCGCCGAAATTTGGAGAACTTGACCAGAAAGAGTTCAGTCGGTTGTCTTGCCGAGTTAAAAACAAAAAACAAACTATAATCAGTAAGTTGGCGCAACTGCCAACAATTATTGACGCACTGTTGAGAACAGTGAAGAGAATGGTTTCCCAATCGGCCATGGTAGAAACGTCGCAGTTGTTAGAAGGAAAAGGATTGAATCAGTCAGTTGAGTAAGTTAGTAAATATATTATTTAGTGAATCACCTTTTCATTATGTTAGGAATGGTTCCTGGACAGTTTAACTGCCTGGTGCATGGGAAAATCTCAGATCGGGCAGAGCATTCGTACAAAACTGTTTCGTGAACAAAATCTGAGTTTTTAGTCTACATATGTGTTCCCAAAAATTGATTTTTAATTAAAGTGGTATTATACATTGAAAAAAAAATCAATTTAATTTTGGCGAACTTGCTTCAATTGTATAATCTACACTCACTGTGAAAAAGTGTTTGGAAGGGTTTTCAGATTTGAAAATGATAACCATGGCAACCACACAGACAGCAAGTAAAAACACCGTGGAAGTAAGGCAATTTTATTGAGAATTTACCGTATTCCTATCTCTTCGAGTCAAGAGACTGTAGTCTCTTGTTCGAATCTAATGTAAAATCCCCATACAAACCGTTATATTTCGTTTTAGGTATTAACGGTGAACACAACGTGAACTTGCGGGCGCCTGTGGCTTATGTTGCCTGAGTAGTCATAATCATAGTAATAGTAACTTTATTTAGACATGGTAAAAACCTCAGGCCTTGTTGCCTGTTGTGTGTCCCAGTTGAAAGATTATTGTCGATTTATTCAATTCGTACGGATGGATAATCTTCACTAAAGATCACACAACACAATCATCGCTAAAATTCTCACTACGCCGAGCTTATCGCCCTGGGTAATCAGTACACGTCAATCCGGTCATACGTAATTAAACACGCCCCGAATAACGTATACAGTAGAATACCGAAAGTAAGCGGGGTTATTCGAGTAGCGACCCTTTTGGCCTGCTAAATCTGAAAGTAACGGGGTCTGTTACTTTCGGAATTCTACGGTATCATTATTCAAGACTCGTAAAGAACAATTGTCGATCCAACAATTGCAGCTCATTAGCGTTCTAAAAATATCCCACTTGCGAACCTGATGCTTTGCATTCCAACACAATATATACACATATGTGGGGTCTATTCCACTGATGACAATTCACGAAATCTTTTTTATATTATAGAATGTCACAGGATGGTGATTTTCGACAAAGCCTACCCCCACCCCTACCCCCACCATTCATGTACTACATGTCTCTAATGAATCACCTAGCTATGATGAAATGTTTCCTGTATGATCCTTTCATCTGTTTGTTGTCAGTTGACCTGTCCAAACACTTCGTAATTTGTCACAGTAAAACTCTCAGCTCCTGTGAAGAATGCGTTCTCCTGTCCTGGAGGACACTCATACGAGTTGCCGAGATGACTATAACTTGAAGTATTTGTGTTTGCGTTCCCTGATATGTGTAAGTCGTGCCCTGCACCAAACGTTGGTCCACAGTCGCTACTACAGTCGATGGCATTCTGCGGATTCTTGATCAGTGGCATTTTAGTAGGTCCCAGGCCATGTGGGTTGACCATACTAAACAAGAAAGCTTGTGAGCATGTTGTCCATCCTCCCTGACCTGTTGATGAGATGACGCCTCGTATCAATGTTTACAGAGTTCAACGTAACTTAAACTAGAGATACGTGTTTCGCAGGACCTCGCGAGGTATGCCGGGTAGGGTGTATTTTGGGTGGAGGGGTAAGTGGTTTGGAGTCAGTCTTCTGACAGTCTGTCTGTATTGTTTTCAAAAAAACAACAAACAGGCGGATTCAAACGCGGGCCGCCAGAAATAAAGAAATAAAAAGTATGACCATAACTGAGCTCACATGGGCTCAGCGGGACGACAAAAATACTGCAGCAATGCCAACTGATTGCACCAGAAAGCTAAGGCAATTGTTTTCACAGGGGTTTAGTACCGTTGAGGTATAATACATGTGCCTTCTTGTACAATAATCGAAGGTGTAGTTGTTTCTGTCAAGTTTCTTTATGTGTACGGAATCTGGAGTAATTTTACTCCCCCTGGATAGGATGCTACCGTGTGGCATGAAATGTTCGCGGGAACTAATTTTCGCGAATTTCGAGGTTTTCCAACGATACGCGAAAATTAGATCCCGTAAAAATAAACTCCTCCGTACTCTATTTATTTAGAGTGCTGGATTTCAATTAAATTGACATGAAACCTCACGATATTCTAAGTATCGTAGGTAAAATACCGGGCAGGAACCTGCCCGAGATCCGCGAAAGTTTGCTTCCAGCAGTAAAGTCTGAAATCCAAATTCGCGAAAATTTGTTCCCGCGAAACGCAAAAAGTCGGCAATCCGCGAAATTAAACTCCCGCGAAAATTTCATGCCACACGGTAGTTCATTCGCAGATTAACCCCAGCATTTTTTGTCAGGTTGCCACTAAATTCAAATATCTAACAATCTATAATTGTAAATGAATATTAGATATGAATTCATTGATGATACTAGATTATTTTTGAGATAGATTATTAATACAGTGGAACCCCGGCCTAACGAACTCGAGGGTAAGGAACAACTGGATATATACAACCTCGATCCCAGGCCTTTTCCCAATCGGATATATGGAAAAACCGGATTCTGTTCTTTTTAGCTAGCTTTTGTCCTTTCTTTGTTTTACCAGCTAATGAGATCTGAGTAAAAATAGAGGCCGACCAGAGGTCATGATTCTTGGTGCTGACCAAAAGGATCGCGGACTCTGGGGGTGAGAATAAGTAATTGGGTCGTCACGCAACGCTCCTCCCAGAAGGCTTGCGTGACGACCCAAATAACGGCTGCTAAGGAGACTATAAATTTCACAGTATTAAAGTTCGTCAGGTGGAGATTAGCGCACCCGGTTTTGTACTGCACTGAAACATAGGAAAACAGCTTGCGTGCCCGATTGCATGCTAAGAAACAGCCAGACACCTTGGATATATTTTAAAAACGAACATTTTGATAATATAAAACCGCACGATATAATTAACCAACATCAGATATCACGAACGAGTTAATTAAAGTCGCCATTAAACCATGGTTCAGCACTGTAACAAATTAATGGAACGTTAACAAATGATGAGCTGTAGTGGAGAGAAGGGAGGGAAGGTTGCTAGAATGAATGTGCAGATTACGACCTTTCATCCATTAGTCTACTTACTTTTCCACGACACTTCTGTAAACCCTCCAAAAACATTGTTTCCACTCTGCACAATGGTCACCGTGGGTCCTTTGTTATCACATTTGGAATGAAAGGTTTCAGCAGCGAAGCCATCTCGAGAAGCTCGGAACAGAACACGCCATTTGCCGTCTTGTGGAGGCAGCCAACCTTGCAACACGCTTCGATGCTCTTCATTCGTCAGAATCACCGACTCTTCAAATGGTGTGGTAGGTTTACGTGCTTCAACTGCAGGTTTACAAGGCCTTAACTCGTCAATTATCCCTTGAATCTGATAAAACTTAGCTTCAGTTTCAAGTTCCTTGAGACATGTTGCTCCTTCTGGTAAAACCAACTCTCCGTTACGAAGATAATTGAGTATAAACCGGAAGTGGGTTCCATCTCGGTCGATGAAGAACGCGCCGTCTTCAGAAGGTTTCATCTCAAACTTCCCTGAAAACATGGCCGCCAGCATCGAGTTTGGATCTTTGGTCAGCGTTTGAACGCTTGTTGTGAAGGTGTGACCGCCGACATTGAGTTTTACGGTCGAGGAGAAGTGAACATGTTCCAGTTTCTTCGACATGGCGTCGATAGTTCCCTACTCCTGGCGAACTCTTGCTGCTTCTCCCTGTAAGATCTCGCACGCTTCTTTGATGTAATTTTCTGCGTCCGCCAAGCGTTGGTTTCGGGCTTCATCTTGTTTTTCAAGGCTTTGATTACTCATGATTACTTTGAACTAAGGAACTAAATGTTCTTCTGGACCTGATATGAAAACAACAGATCGAAACAGAACAACAGCAAACCTGATCACGTGACTCCTTTACAAGCAGAAAGTGAAAGTGCAGCCAAGCGTTATTGATTTATTCCTCGTATGATTTTGTCGGTCCAACAGTTCAGGCGGAAACATGTGTCGAGTTTGGAACCGGAAGTGGACGAAACACTAGCTGACCCCCAGTCCGTGGATACCTAAATCATGACCACCGACATGGACTACCCCCTAAAAATACTAGAACTGTCTAGAGAAGCTGCTCAGTATACTTTCTCTGCACATACCTTGTTTATTTTCGTCCTGCGCCGCTACCTTTTTGAATAATTATAATAATAAAAAAAATACAAAGAGGCAAGCGAATAATCATCGCTGTAACCTTGAGATTAATGTGTGTGAATTGACGAATCTGTCAGTTTTGACGCTTGACAAAATTTTGTCCTGCTCTGGGGCAGGACGACGGCGCCTTTGAAGTTTGGTAAGGCTTGACAAAATTTTTGTAGGAAAAAAATCGTCGTTCGCACTTGTGAAACGGAACTGATGACAGATATTTTTGCAAAACAAACAAAAATTCGCCTAGTGCGGCCGGGCCCTAAGGCTTTCCTTTTCAAAATCTGCTTACATCTTTTTAAAGGCTAGGGTCATAGGGGCGGAAAAGGGGGTGACTGTTAGTTATTTTATTTGCTAAAAACAACAACTTTTACATGTCCTTTCCAGTGTGCTTGAATTAATTTTATTTTCTATTTTAATGTGTTTATTTTTATCCAATCCAATCCAACCCCCCCCCCCCCCCCCCAGATATCTGCCCCTGGATTTAATTTTAGCCTTCTGTTTGTTTTTGTTCTTTTTTTCTCTTCATTATTATCATTACAGTCGAAGCTCTCCTTGCGACCACTCTCTTAAGCGACCAAGATCTAGTTACGACCACCATTGTGAAACCCGGTTAGCGACTGCGACCATTTTTGGAGAGTAAAGCCTTTTGGTCAGCACCAAGAATCGAGAGGGAGTTTTTAGGTTCCTTAGGTTCTCAAGTTTTATTTTTTTTTAAAGTTTTATTTTTTTAAAGAACAAGTGTTTGTTGCTGGTCAGAAAGCTAATTCAATCGGTCAGTGGGTGTGCTCCCTTGCTTCTGTGTCACAAACGTATGTTATGCGTGCTCTGTTGTGACTACATTTTAAAAAAAACACAGATCCTGCTCTAGGTCCTCTGATTTATTTAAACCCACAACAGGTTCTTTATAGAATGACATTTCCATTTCCAGAAATTTTAAGAGGTTTAAAAAAGGAATAGAAGAAAGAAAATAATTTTTGGAACACCAACAGACAGTGATACCCACGCGGGTGCTCTTGCGTGGTTACCAACTGTCTGTCAATGTCAATCTACTAATTTTTAACTTCAAATTCTCATTTTAAAACTACATCAAATCTTCAATATTTCTCATTTTCCTAAATTTTACAACTCCTTTGAGAAAAACTATTTTCTCCCAGATATACCCGAACTGAGTCGAATCGTCACCCTCGACAAAGCGTCACCTAGTTAGACGAATCGAGTCAGATGGGGTGTATTGGACAACCCTCCAAATATACCCCAAAATCACCCAAAAATTTACAAAACACGCCATAACATAGATTCATGGGATGATTATAGAGATTTTGGATTGCTTGAAACGTGAACGAGATATTTCCATTTAACCCATGTTAAGTCGCGGAAAAATGGCATTTAGGTTAAGTCCCGCCTTAGAAACCAAAATAATTCGGAAGTTATGCTAACTTTCCACATGCATTTCACGAGTATCGCATAATTTCAAGAAATCAGGGTCAATTCCGTAATTTTGCAAAGCTCTAAAGAGAAAACACGATTTACGCCAAAACGAGGCTAAAGTACGCGTAGCGTACTTTACGCCTCCCACATGGGAGGGAAAAGCCAAGACGGCCATCTGCCATCCCAGACTAAATGTTCAAGCAAGCAACCCGGCGTGGACGACAATCCTGCTGGTGTACGTTGGATCAACTAGTGATCTAATCGGCTCATAACAAGTGAAAACATATACTGTAGAAGCACAGACCGATACAACGTAGATTTTTTAAGTTTTTTTAGTACTATATTTCAACTGGCCACTGAAGTCTTCTTTCAGCCTCGATCCTGTTTCAAAACGAGTCCTGGTACATAACCTCTCATATGGAAATTAGTTTTACCGGGAGCCCATTACACCTCGTTCCCAGGATCTTTCATCTCCCCACCCCTTGGGAACGAGGTGCATGGAGCCCATTACCCTGGTTTTACTTGCAAGATCATGAACGTGCAAGTGAAACTCATTTCCATATGAGAGGCTGTGCACCAGGTCTCGTGTTGAAACAGAAGCCGGAAAGGCAACTCGGAAATGGCCTATTACGAAAATATTTATTTCAATAAGAAGTAGTCCCTTCACCCTCCCCTCCCAAACCCAAAGATAACACTGAACGCCAGCAAAAGGGTTCGCGATATTTGATGAAAAGATGAAATTGACGAAACAGCTGATGAAAATTTCTGCTGCTCGGAGGGGTCAGACGGCGGCGAATTAAATTTGGTAGAGACCAAAAACGGAAATGCCTAGCCCGCGAGTAGTCTCTCCCCCCTCGGGGATTAGATAGGGAAGGGGCAATCCCTCTTTCCCCTCCCCTAGCCGGTCTGTGTACATCTGCCCCATCCACTAAAAAATCGACTTGGAGCTCTCCCTGATTCTTTATTAGAGGGAGTGGAGGGGGAGTTGGCGGATGTACTCATGCTACCCCTCCCCGGCCCCATATCTAGTCTCCGAGCGGACAGACTCGGCCCGGGAGGACTCCCATATAAAAGTGACAGGGATGAAATTATATTATAATTAGTGAGAATTACCTTTTATGTCAGGAATGGTTCTTGGACAGTTAAACTATCTGGTACATGAGAAAATCTCAGATCGGGCAGAGCATTCGTACAGAACTGTTTTCGTGAACAACTTTTATTAAGGTGGTATTAAACTTTATACCCTAAATATGGAAAAATCCATTTATAAAGAAAAGGATTCCCTGTGCCCATAATATTTTTTTGAAATCTATTACTGAATAGTTTCGCGCAATGTTGTGCGTTATTTTTATTTTCTTCTGATGATCGAGGCTCCGACATCACGTTACTCGAACTAACCAATCAGGTAGCTTTCTTAAAATAGCTCAGCTATGGACTGGAAATTAAAAATAGATTTCCAATAATTATCATTGGAAGAGACCCATGTTGGGGAATGCTTCTCTTAGATCATCCTCTCTTGTCGGATGCGCGTACTAATTTTAGAAGTCTGAAATATAATATAAATATGAACGCGGGTGCCGTATAGGCTTAAAAGACGTCAAGACACGGTTCAAAGTTTGTATTCGGGGAAAGAAAAACGTTGAACAATTATTTTAGCTATAGTGCCGGTACAATGGTATACATTTTTACCTAAATAAAAGTGCGATAAAACATATGTCTCATAGCATTTTCCTACTTGATTCTTCAGAGTCTTCAGGTCATGTTTGGAATCTTGGTTAAAACTAGTTGGGAATATTCCGAGTAATTTTGTCTTCGACGAATAAAAATCAACGAAAAACTGAATGACCTCAAAATTCAATATTTACAATCTATGGGATAAATAAGCGGCTAGATGATAGAGACAATGGTCAAAACATCACTGAAATTTAAATTCAGTAGCAGAAAAGATACCGCTGTTTCCAGAAAACTCTGTCCTTCAAAAGCGTAATGCGACAATGCCGAAAGGTATTATGGGTAGTGATAGATCACGTTGCTTGATCAAAGTTCACGGTGTTTCAGAGCGGTGACAGAAGAACCATGAATATATGTTAGCGCGTACTATAGAAAAGTGCATTGATTGAACAAATAAGAAGCCAAAGCCATGTATTACACTGTCGCAAAACACGACGGGAATTTGAGAAAGCATGAGCCGCAGGCAAGTGTTTTCAATATTTCTCAAGTGTTTCTCAAATAACCGGAGTGTTTTATGATAATATAATACATGGGTTTGGCTTCGTAGACGATAGAACACGGTTTTTCTGTGTTTTATACTCTGATGATAAAATATGTTTTTTTTTAACCAATCAGAGCGCGCGCTTCTTTCAGTCTAAAATTTATTGCTTATATCCCAGACTATATTTCGGCATTGTTGCGTACGCTTTCAGCGCTTCTTTTGTAAACAGCTGTATGACGTCTTTGATTTTTCTTTGACTAGTGGCCGAGTTACTGAGAAAATTCATGACAGCCGCTAACATAACAGTCAATTAATTTTTGAGAGAAAGCTTTTCGAGTGTCCTTGCAAGGCGCAAGAACTATACGCCGGTTTCAGGAGGCGGAAGATGTTTCTTGATGTGTTTTAAAATCGGTTTGCAACGTGTTACAAACAACAAACTAAGGGACTGTGCAATAATTACCAGGAGGGGGTAGGGGGGGGGGTGGAAAACCAGAGGGGGGGGCATAAAGTAAAATCAAAGCAAGGATAGGGGGCTCAAGTAAAATAAGTCACTCAAGAGAGGGGGGGCTTAACATTTTATTTCAGTACATATTACATTGGTGAATCCATACCTGTTGGATAAGATGGGAAAACCTGCTCTTTTCCTTCTGCTATGGTTCTGTTGAACATTGCTACGGAGGTAATGTTTGTTCCAGACACGGATGTCAACAATTAAACATGCAGTAGGAGCTCTCTTTCTGTTATAAGATTTTAATCCACAGGTGCGTGTAGAGAAACGTAGCGTACTTGTATCAAGGTGTGTGTATACTGTGAGGGAGGGGAGGGGGGGGGGGGCGTACATATTTCTGACTGATTAGAGGGGGCAATAACTAAATTCACTCCTTTAGGAGGGGGTATTACCTAATATTTTGGCTACATGAAGCCCATTTTCTAACCCTCCCCCCCCCCCCCCCCCCTCCTGATAATTATTGCACAGTCCCTAAATCCTTAAATGAATGTGGATAATTAAATTAGCTTAATGCAATCAATAAAAGTGGTATATACGGATGTTACATTAATGTGGAACCCTTTTATATTTGAACTTTATTGATAATCCGATTCCTGTCTGAATTTCCATTTCGGCCTTTCCTTGAGTTTCCATATAACAAAAGGTTCTCACTTATTGATGTCAATCCGCTTTCCCATGATTTGATACTTAATTGAAGCAAAAGATCTTGAAATTTTCTTTTCAGTTACTACTGAATGTTAATCAGCGAGAGGAAGTAAGCTTCCAGTTCGAGCCTATGTCAGGCGGTCGGGACCTCTTCCACCAACCAAGCACCACGCCCTACGTGTTTCTACTGGTTGGGATCTTGACTCTGTGCTTGTTTGATGTTGATCGGAAATCTGATGCTAACATTGATTTCAATCATCTGAAATAGCTTTCCAACATGTTACATTGCGCCGAAATTTGGAGAACTTGACCAGAAAGAGTTCAGTCGGTTGTCTTGCCGAGTTAAAAACAAAAAACAAACTATAATCAGTAAGTTGGCGCAACTGCCAACTATTATTGACGCACTGTTGAGAACAGTGAAGAGAATGGTTTCCCAATCGGCCATGGTAGAAAACGTTGCACTTGTTAGAAGGAAAAGGATTGAATCAGTCAGTTGAGTAAGTTAGTAAATATATTATTTAGTGAATCACCTTTTCATTATGTTAGGAATGGTTCCTGGACAGTTTAACTGCCTGGTGCATGGAAAAATCTCAGATCGGGGAGAGCATTCGTACAAAACTGTTTCGTGAACAAAATAAGTTTTTAGTCTACATATGTGTTCCCAAAAATTGATTTTTAATTAAAGTGGTATTATACATTGAAAAAAAAATCAATTTAATTTTGGCGAACTTGCTTCAATTGTATATCTACACTCACTGTGAAAAAGTGTTTGGAAGGGTTTTCAGATTTGAAAATGATAACCATGGCAACCACACAGACAGCAAGTAAAACACCGTGGAAGTAAGGCAATTTTATTGAGAATTTACCGTATTCCTATCTCTTCGAATCCAATGTAAAATCCCCATACAAACCATATATTATATTTCGTTTTAGGTATTAACGGTGAACACAACGTGAACTTGGGGCGCCTGTGCCTTATGTTGCCTGAGTAGTCATAATCATAGTAATAGGAGTGTTCACTGTTGATCAACATTACGTCACATTTGTTTTGTTATTCAAATTTGCCAACCATTAAACAAAAGAACTCTTTGTTTCAACAGCCAATAGTTCTCTGGTTGGCACATTAATAACAATAGGTGACGTAACGAGAAACATCGCTATAGTAACTTTATTTAGCCATGGTAAAAACATCAGGCCTTGTTGCCTGTTGTGTGTCCCAGTTGAAAGATTATTGTCGATTTATTCAATTCGTACGGATGGATAATCTTCACTAAAGATCACACAACACAATCATCGCTAAAATTCTCACTACGCCAAGCTTATCGCCCTGGGTAATCAGTACACGTCAATCCGGTCACACGTAATTAAACACGCCCCGAATAACGTATACAGTAGAATACCGAAAGTAAGGGTTATTCGAGTAGCGACCCTTTTGGCCTGCTAAATCTGAAAGTAACGGGGTCTGTTACTTTCGGAATTCTACGGTATCATTATTCAAGACTCGTAAAGAACAATTGTCGATCGAACAATTGCAGCTCATTAGCGTTCTAAAAAATATCCCACTTGCGAACCTGATGCTTTGCATTCCAACACAATATATACACATATGTGGGGTCTATTCCACTGATGACAAATTCACGAAATCTTTTTTATATTATAGAATGTCACAGGATGGTGATTTCGACAAAGCCTACCCCCACCATTCATGTACTACATGTTTCTATGGATCACCTAGCTGTGATGAAATGTTTCCTGTATGATCCTTTCATCTGTTTGTTGTCAGTTGAGCAGTCCAAACACTTCGTAATTTGTCACAGTAAAATTATGAGCTCCTGTGAAGAATGTGCTCTTCTGTCCTGGAGGACACTCATACGAGTTGCCGAGATTACTCAAACTTGAAGTATTTGTGTTTGCTTTCCCTGATATGTATAAGTCGTTCGCTCCACCAAAACGTTGGTCCATAGCCGCTATTACAGTAGATGGCTTTCTCCGGATTCTTGATCAGTGGCATTTTAGTAGGTCCCAGGCCATACCGGTTGACCATACTAAACAAGAAAGCTTGTGAGCATGTTGTCCATCCTCCCTGACCTGTTGATGAGATGACGCCTCGTATCAATGTTCACAGAGTTTCAACGTAACTTAAACTAGAGACACGTGTTTCGCAGGACCTCGCGAGGTATGCCGGGTAGGGTGCATTTTGGGTGGAGGGGTAAGTGGTTTGAAGTTCTTCTGCCAGTCTGTCTGTATTGTTTTCTTCCCGTTTCTGTTTGTATTCTTTAAGCAGTATTTTTTCGAAGTAAGCGACAAAAACAAAAACAAAACAAAACAAAAACAGGTGGATTCAAACGCGGGCCGCCAGAAATAATGAAATAAAAAGTATGACCATAACTGAGCTCACATGGGCTCAGCGGGACGACAAAAATACTGCAGCAATGCCAACTGATTGCACCAGAAAGCTATGGCAATTGTTTTCACAGGGGTTTAGTACCGTTGAGGCATAATACATGTGCCCTCTTGTACAATAATCGAAGGTGTGTAGTTGTTTCTGTCAAGTTTCTTTATGTGCACGGAGTCTGGAGTAATTTTACTCCTCCTGGAAAGGATGCTAGTTCGATTCGCGGATTAACCCCGGCATTTTTGGTCAGGTTGCCACTAAATTCAAATATCAAACAATCTATTGAAAATGAATATTAGATATTAATTCATTGATGATACCAGAGGTCTATAACTAGAGGTTTCCATCTAGCATTGCGCGCGGCCCATCAGATTCGCAGTTAGGCTATTTTTAGACATTTTTCGCGCGAAACCAGCAGCCAATCACGCACCATGCCTGACAAAAATGGTCAGTGAACGCGCCAGCTCGACAATTTTTGTTCAAGACGGTTTGTTCGTCGATTGAAACGCTGGCTAAAATTATTAAGTAAAAAACCTTGGCCCTTCTAAATCAAACAAAAGTTAATTCTACTAAATAATGCACGAAGTTTGAAACGAAATATTTAATGGGAAATACCTGTAAAATGTACAACTAAATTGGGCTATTGCATTAAAAAAATTTTACCCACCCGTTGAGGACCAAAGGAATTCTTCAGGGGTTATGGTGCAAATTTAAGGAATTCTTCAGGGGTTATGGTGCAAATTTAAGGAATTCTTCAGGGCTATGGCACAAATTTAAGGAATTCTTCAGGGGAACCAGGGAGTAAATCAAAGGAATTCTTTAGGGGTGTCACAGGTACAATGGTTGAGGAGCCGGAATTCTTCAGGGTGACCCATATTTAGCAAGGAATTCTTTAGGGGAACTCAGAGTTTTAGGAATTCTTGAGGGGTGATGAACGATTGATGGTCCTCAACAGGGGGGGGGGGGGGGGGGGGGGTGCGGATATTAAATGCAATAGCCCAATGCGACTGAAAGAGCACTAAAGGCAGCCTGAAATTAATTTACGGGAAGATCCGACAATTAATTCGTCCAAAGAATGAAAACCTGTTTACAACACAAGTTTAAGCTTAGTCTATTCAGTATTGTTACCTTATATTTCGAAGAGGCTTGTCAATTCCAGCTGAATTAAGGTTTTAAAATCAGCATAATAAATATCCATGGTCAGATAGCTTATAAGCTTACGGCAGTTCGTCAAGCGTTCGTGACAGTCAATCATTCAAAGATCACTTCACAGTGAAATTCTCTTCGAAGACCACTCTCTTTCTTTCCATCATCCATGGTCAGATAGCTTATAAGCTTACGGCAGTTCGTCAAGCGTTCGTGACAGTCAATCATTCAAAGATCACTTCACAGTGAAATTCTCTTCGAAGACCACTCTCTTTCTTTCCATCCATGTAGATATTGACGGTTTCCTTTGTTCTTTTACTTCAATGAACTTGATTTTAAGCTCAGACGTTCGTTAATTCTGTAGTCGCGCAAGTTTTGCCCCGCCGTATACATGTAAACAAGTGAAACCTTCGGCTGCGTATAGCTGTCCGTTCAACTTGCAAAATGAATATAATGTTCAGCTCCACAATTATTTCGAATCTTCCCATGTTAAGCTAAACCATCGGCACAATTTTCCAGAATATACGGAAACTTTGGAGAGATTGAGCGAAGATTAATCCGCGGAGAAAACTTTTCATTCAACTTGCCAACTGGACAGCGCGCCAGTCCGCCAGAAGTTTTGCCGCCGAATTCATACAAATCATGCTTCATTTAGATTGAACTGAAAAATCACTCAGTCGATTTATAGTTTTTACAAAAAGTATACCGAAGTTTGACCTAAATTTAGTGAAGTATTTAAACAATTATTACATTCTGCTGTGACGCTTGGCCAAAGTTTCTGTCTTTGCGTAGCACATCAACTTCAACGTGATTGGCTGCTGGTTTCGCGCGAAAAATGTCTAAAAATAGCCTAACTGCGAATCTGATGTGCCAAGACCCAATACCAGAGATGGAAACCTCTAGTTATAGACCTCTGATGATACTAGATTATTTTTTGAGATAGATTATTAATACAGTGGAACCCCGGCCTAACGAACTCGAGGGTAAGGAACAACTGGATATATACAACCTCGATCCCAGGCCTTTTCCCAATCGGATATATGGAAAAACCGGATTCTGTTCTTTTTAGCTATTTTTTTGTCTTTTCTTTGTTTTACCAGCTAATGAGATCTGAGTAAAAATAGAGGCCGACCAGAGGTCATGATTCTTGGTGCTGACCAAAAGGATCGCGGACTCTGGGGGCGAGAATAAGTAATTCGTAACCATAATTTGGGTCGTCACGCAACGCTCCTCCCAGAAGGCTTGCGTGACGACCCAAATAACGGCTGCTAAGGAGACTATAAATTTCACAGTATTAAAGTTCGTCAGGTGGAGATTAGCGCACCCGGTTTTGTACTGCACTGAAACATAGGAAAACAGCTTGCGTGCCCGATTGCATGCTAAGAAATATTCAGACAACTTGGATATATTTTAAAAACGAACATTTTGATAATATAAAACCGCACGATATAATTAACCAACATCAGATATCACGCACGAGTTAATTAAAGTTGCCATTAAACCATGGTTCAGCACTGTAACAAATTAATGGACCTTTAACAAATGATGAGCTGTAGTGGAGAGAAGGGAGGGAAGGGTGCTAGAATGAATGTGCAGATTACGACCTTTCATCCATTTATAATCTACTTACTTGTCCACGACACTTCTGTAAATCCTCCAAAAATATTGTTTCCACTCTGCACAATGGTCACCGTGGGTCCTTTGTTATCACATTTGGAATGAAAGGTTTTCGTAGCGAAGCCATCTCGATAAGCTCGGAACAGAACACGCCATTTGCCGTCTTGTGGAGGCAGCCAACCTTGCAACACGCTTCGATACTCTTCATTCGTCAGAATCACCGACTCAAATGGCTGAAATGGTGTGGTAGGTTTGCGTGCTTCAACTGCAGGTTTACAAGGCCTTAACTCGTCAATTATCCCTTGAATCTGATAAAACTTAGCTTCAGTTTCCAGTTCCTTGAGAAATGTTGCTCCTTCTGGTAAAACCAACTCTCCGTTACGAAGATAATTGAGTATAAACCGGAAGTGGGTTCCATCTCGGTCGATGAAGAACGCGCCGTCTTCAGAAGGTTTCATCTCAAACTTCCCTGAAAACATGGCCGCCAGCATCGAGTTTGGATCTTTGGTCAGCGTTTGAACGCTTGTTGTGAAGGTGTGACCGCCGACATTGAGTTTTACGGTCGAGGAGAAGTGAACATGTTCCTGTTTCTTCGACATGGCGTCGATAGTTTTCCTGCTCCTGGCGAACTCTTGCTGCTTCTCCCTGTACCCGGGGTATCCAATCGATGAAATCGATGATCGATGACAATCGATATCAATCGATACCAATCGATATCAATTAATCGATTGATATTGATAATCGATGACCAATCGATGATGAAGATTTGTGTGGTTATCGATTGGTATCGATTTCCAATAACAATCGATGATATCGATTGGTTGCAAATTTTGTCACGTTTCACAGCACATCTAATGATCTTTGCACGCGTTAATTGTTAACACATTTTATTGTAATGATTTGGACGTTAACAGGAGAACAAGACTTATTTCCTTTTCTCTTTACTTTCTCTTACGATTTAACAATTAGATGGCAAGCTCGAGGTTTCTATCGGCTGATAGTTGGTCAGAGAGGATCCGCAAGCTCGGACTGTGGGTGACCGAGATGTCCACGATGGTTAACAACTTTAAACGCGTTTCCGTGTTCTCCCCTCTTCCGTACTAGCAGTAAAGAGCTCGCCGACGTTTACCTCAAAACGATACACCTTATTTTAGATAGTTGAACTTCTTCCCGGACTTCTTGCGTCGACATAATGACACGGGAATGACAGTGACAGCCAAGTGGTAATTTGAGTGCACGTGCAGCAGGGTATATTCTTTGCATTGAGAAGGCTGGGCCCAACTTGTTTTGCCAACCTCGTCCCCAGGGCCTTCTCAAAACTGATCGGACAAACCTCATTCGAGGTTGCTATCAGATTGTTTTGCCAATCGATAGCAATCGATGAGCGGTTTTTGTGTGGTTATCGATTGATCATCGATTGACCGATACCAATCGATACCAATTAACTAATTTTATCGATTGATATCGATTGATCGATTGGTTTTCCGATCATCGATTTCCATCGATTGGATACCCCGGGCCCTGTAAGATCTCGCACGCTTCTTTGATGTAATTTTCTGCGTCCGCCAAGCTTTGGTTTCGGGGTTGATCTTGTTTTTCAAGGCTTTGATTACTCACGATTACTTTGAACTAAGGAACTAAATGTTCTTCTGAACCTGATATGAAAACAACAGATCGAAACAGAACAACAGCAAACTTGATCACGTGACTCATTTACAAGCAGAAAGTGAAAGTGCAGCCAAGCGTTATTGATTTATTCCTCGCGAGCGTGCAAGGTTTATGATTATTTTGTCGGCCCGACAGTTCAGGCGGGATCATGTCCCGGGGATCATGTATCGTGAAGAGATTGATTTCTGTTGATGTTTATTTATTCATGTATTTATTCATTCATTCCTTCATTACTCTGACTACAGTTCTCAGCACTTAGCTAGACGTACCTGGTATGATTAGCTTTCAAAACTCAGTAGAGGAGGGGGACATCGGGGTTTGCGGTATTGCGGTATTCGACAATTTTCCATGCGGTATTTCGGTAATTCCAATCTAAAATTGCGGTATTGCGGTATTCTCAAAACCTGCGGGATTCGGTTTTTTAGCGTTTTGGTCGGTATTAAAAACTATCCTCCAGTGTTTTACGACTTTTACGACCCTTTTCCATCCTTTTCCAGTTCCATGTCGTTTCGGAAACGCTTCGAAACAGCTCTAAGATCCTCTAATCCGTCACGCGAGTTTATATTAGTCATATTACATGAAACGTGATAACAATTTGATCGTTTTAACAATCTAAGCTGATATTTGCGCGAAATTTAACGAACAGAGTAGCGGTCTCGGTATTCTATCGATTTTTGACAAGGTATTGGACGTATTGCGGTATTTGGTATTTTTTGCGATATTGCGGTATTTGTCAAATTTTTTTTGCGGTTTTGCGGTGTTCAGAACCCCCAATGTCCCCCTCCTAGAGAGCAGACGCGGACAGCTGTTTCGCTCTTATTGCAGCTCATCAGCGCGTCGTAGCTAAAACACAGTGAGACACAGTGACACTTCACCTATCCTATATATGTCGCTAGTCACCCTAGGAGAGAGTTGAGAGAAACGATCGGTTATCAGTCACGCCACACACTCACAAAGGTGGCAAGTGGCCAAAAATCAATCCGTTCTCAAACTAATCAGGGCAAGTGCAGTCAGAGAGAACTGCAGTCAGAGTATTATTCCTTCATTCCATGTTCCTTCCTTCCTTTAAATTCTTTCTTTCTTTCTTTTTTTCATTCTTCTTGATTGATTGACTGATTGATTGATTGATTGATTGATTGAATGATTTCGTTTTACTGGCAATGACGTCACACCTAATGTGATGTAAATGTAAGCGCTCCTGTGTAAAATTCGATAAACACACAATTCCTGCTCGCTCATTTCCATACAAACATAATGGCGGCAATTCAAAATTCCAGTGATAATTAGTTTGCTAAAAACGATATGTGAAAGAAGAGTCTCTCTCGGAATTGTTTTCAAGGTAAAAACCTTATCTGTTCCGTGACGGCCTTATCCACGCGAAATGAAAACAAATTCCGGGAATTTTGAATTGCCGCCATTATGTTTGTATGGAAATGAGTGAGCAAGTTGGCGCACGCGCACTCATTTTGCCGCTGTGTCGACACTGACAGCAATAGCAAATTTTTGGCGCGAACGTGTTGGTGTGTGGTTTTGAAACACGACGGCAAGGAGAGATAAATGTCTTTTATTTCCGCACCAAAACGCGAATATTTCCTTTTCCTACAGTTTCGCAAATAATAATTTGAACACTTCAAAGTTTACATCGAAGATTTTTCACCATGAAATGCCGTGGAATAAGAGAAAACGTGAGTATAACATAACTGCTTCGTTTCTGCACTTTCGCGGGACTCTGGCTTCGTGGGGCGCTTCGTGGCTATTTTTCAGCGGGTGTTCAGAAAAGAAACCCTGGTGTTCAAAATATATGTTTTCACTCAGTAACAGGCGGATCCACTGCAAGATTTTATAGCTTAACTTTACAGGCAAACTCTTATTCTAGGCGAAAACCTTTGCAGTGATTCGTATTTTTGAAAATCCCGCCATTTTACCTATGTTGTTGCTATCATTTCCTGCAAGCCCTTGGCGCATGCGCAGACGTTATTCAGCCCTGTCGCTGCCACCCCCTTCTTCGAGTTTCCCCAGTCCCCAAGACGCTCGCATTTTTCTCATAAGAGACTGAGAGACGGCTGGGAACGAGTCAGCAACAGTTTCTATTTCTCTGCTAGCTACATTTAAATTGTTGTAAAAAGTTTCGTTATTCTGCTGGGCTTTGAATAATTTGCCTAGCAGGGAAAAAGCAAATATATATATTTTTTATTCTTCACTAAAGTTCAGCTATTGTCTCGTTCGCACAACAACAGGGGGCGTATTTGTCAGTGGAGAGGGGGAGGGGCAGGGGTCGGGAACCCGAGAGTAAAGGGAGTGTTTAGGTTCTTAAAAGGTTCAGAACTTATTTTTTAGGGGGGGAAATGTTTGTTGCTGGTCATTCAATATATGGGTGTGCTCCCTTACTTCTGTGTCACAAACGTATATTATGCCTGCTGTGTCTGTTGATCTTGCTCTGGTATAGGTCCTCTGCAGGTTCTTAGTATGACATTTCCATTTTAAGCATTTTAACTGATTTTTCCAAATAAGAATCTGTTTCAATATTTAGGCTAAAATAGGTTTTTGCATGTTGTGGGTCTAAATAACACATTTTAGCCTACAGGTTCTTAATCCACTGGGTTCTAATATGTGAGTAGCCATTTATTTTGGCATTGTTGTAAAAATACCGTTATCTTTGCGGGTGATTGTTGACAAAATAAAAACAACTTCTTAAGATCGAGTCGATATGATTCTCTCGCGCTCCTTCTTTCTTAGGATTCTATTTTTTTTGCGCCGCGATGGTAGGAGAAACCAAGAATATATGTTTGCGTGTGTTAAGCGAAAGTGCATTGATTGAACAAATAAAGAAGCCAAAGCCATGTATTACACTGTCAAACAACACGGCGGGAATTTGAGAACACGAGCCGCAGGCGAGTGTTTTCTATATTTCTCAAGTACTCTCAAATAACTGGATTGTTTTATGACAGTATAATACATGGCTTTGGCTTCTTTGCTTGATAATATAGATTTAACGCGCGCGAAACGATATAGAACACGGCTTTTCTGTGTTTGTTACTCTGATGATAAAACATGGTTTTTTAACCAATCAGAGCGCGCGTAGCTTTCAGTCTGAAATGTATTGATTATATCCCAGACTAAATGTTCAAGCAAGCAACCGTGGACGACAATCCTGCTGGTGTACGTTGGATCAACTGGTGATCTAATCGGCTAAAACAAGTGAAAAATATACTGTAGAAGCAACGTAGGTTTTTTAAGTTTTTTTAGTACTATATTTCAACTGGCCAAACCAGTCTTCTTCAGGTACAATGAGGAAAATTTACATTGCAATACGTGTTATATAGTTAACAAATAAAGAAGCCAAAACCATGTATTATACTGTCATAAAAAACGACGGAATTTGAGAACACGAGAGAAATTTAGAAAAACACGGGCCGCAGGCGAGTGTTTTCTATATTTCTCTCGTGTTCTCAAATTCCCGGAGTGTTTTATGACAGTATAATACATGGTTTTGGCTTCTTTATGTGCTTTAAAATATAGATTTACGTGCGCGAAACGATAAAACACGCTTTTCTATGTTATATACTCTGATAAAACATGGTTGTTAACCAATCAGAGCGCGCGCAATTTTCAGTCTATATTTTAATAGCTACTAACAGTTTTTGCGTAATAACGGAAATACGTATATCCCAGACTACCTTTCAGCATTGTTACTTCTTTTGTAAACAGCTGTATAACGTCTTTGATTTTTCTTTGACTAGTGGCGGAGTTACCGTATTTCACGTTGCTTGATCTAAGTTCACGGTGTTTCAGCGCAATCAGGTAGTTTGTGCGTACTAGACGAAATTAAGTGCATTGATTGAACAAATAAAGAAGCCAAAGCCATGTATTACACTGTCATAAAACACGACGCAAATTTTTAATTTTTTTTTTAATTGTACGTTGATAAACATTCAATAAATTTGCATAAATTGAAGTTTTCTATCAAATTGTTCACCTTTTCGTGCTTGACATGTGCTGTAAACCTATATTTTGCTCAAAAGTTGCTCAGAAAGGCAAAACTTGCTCGAGGTTGCTAGAACTGCAAAAAGTTGCTCCAAACGCCAAAAGTTGCTCAAAAGTTGCCGAGCACAATCGACAGGCCTAATTCATGGGCTACAAAACGACCTCCGGCGGGCGTACAAAACAATCGCACTACAGAGACACGTGACGTATTCCCGTCACGTGCGCTTGGACTATTTCTCCAGTTGGATCTTAGAAAATGGTCACACCCACTCAGCCAATTAACGTCCATTATTCAAACGCACTCTTTCCTATAAACTGGACCTTTGAAGCACAGGGAAAATGTGGGATGATCTAAGAGAAGGATTCCCCGTGCCACAAGAATTTTTCGCACCATGCTGTGAAAGTTATTTTTATCTCCTTCTGATCGAGGCTCCGTTATCACGTTACACGAACTGACCAAACTGAAAGTTAAAAATAGATTTCAAAAAATTATCATTGGAAGAGACCCATGTGTGGGGGAAATCCGAATGCTTCTCTTAGATCATTCTCTCTTATGATCTTAGTTACATAAACTCGCTGAAAAATTACTGTCATTTAAAGGTCTTTAAACCGGTCAACCATATATGTTCAACTGTGTTTAAGTCTTCTATGATTCCACATAAATTCTTGACGCCATTTATTATTCCAGGCTAAATGTAATTTTGATATGCAAATCAGGCAGTCGAGTCGCTGCACAAAATTTCCCGCCAAAATGTAATCTGACGTGACGTCTGCACTAACCGGAAGTCTTTCTGCAAACTGGTAATTTCCAAGAAAACCACGGAAGCTCGATCACATACTAAGAAAATCCAACCTCGTCCCCAGGGCCATCTCCGCTTTCAGGATGGCGGGTGGGCGCGAAGAAGACCCTGGCGAAGAGCAGGTCACGTGTCTCCAAAAATATTTGAGATATTGATTGTTTCAAAATTGCGGCGGGCTCGCGATTGGCTAATTTTGTGGTCACGTGACCTGCTCTTCGCCAGGGTCTTCTTCGCGCCCACCCGCCATCTTGAAAGCGGAGATGGCCCTGGGGACGAGGTTGAAGAAAATGATGATGTAAGCGCTTTTGTACAGAAAAGTTCGTTTGGAGGATCTAGAGAAGAGTAAATTAGCTTTAAATCGGGCTGTGATTAGCGCTTAGGGCGTTATTCGATCCCTTTAACTTGTTTATATCGGCCAAGGTCTGTTTTATGTTGTGTACGCAATACGTGCGTTATATAACTCGACTTTTTTCGGCCTATGATGTTAGCAAATTGAAATTTTAAAGAAACGTATGAAAATGAAATAAAATAAAATGAAGTGAAGTGAAGTGAAATTAAATTCCCATAAAACCCCTTATATTTCAGTTTAGTCATTTTAAAAGACCTTTAAACAGTGAACACAACGTGAGCTTGGGGCGCCTGTGCCTTAAGTTGTCTGAGTAAATGTTGCCTGCTTTGTGTCCCAGTTGACACTGAGATTATTGTCGAGTCTTTCAATTCGTACGGATGGATAATTTAATTCCCCCCCCCCCCAAAAAAAAAAACACTAAAGATCACACAACACAATTATCGCTAAACTTCTTACTACGCCAATTGCAAGCTTATTGCCCTATAGGTAATCAGTACACGTCAATCAGTCACACGTAATTAAACAAAGTGATTAGTTTTCAATGAAACTGTTGTGCTGCGTCGGCAAGTACAACACTAGTTGATTATCAACTTGAAGTTGATAAAGGTAAATTAATTTACCTTTATCAACTTCAAGTTGATAATTACCTGAGACGTAATTAAACACGAATAACGTATACCGTATAATTACGAAAGTAACGGCCCCTTTGTCCTGCTAAATCCGAAAGTAACGGGGCCGTTACTTTCGGAATTCTACGGTACCAATTGCATTTCATCAGCGTTCTAAAAATAGCCTACTCGCGAACCTGATGGTTTGCATTCCAATACACTATATATGACATATGCGGGGTCTATTCTAATGACAATTCACGAAACCTATTTTATATTATAGGATGATTGTCACAGGACGATGATTTCGACAAAGCGCCTATCCCACACCCCTACCCCCACCATTCAGGTACTACATGTCTCCGATGAATCACCTAGCTATGATGAAATGTTTCCTGTATGATCCTTTCATCTGTTTGTTGTCAGTTGAGCAGTCCAAACACTTCGTAATTTGTCACAGTAAAATTCTGAGTCCCTGTGAAGAATGTGCTCCGCTGTCCTGGAGGACACTCATACGAGTTGCCGAGATAACTATAACTTGAAGTATTTGTGTTTGCTTTCCCTGATATGTGTAAGTCGTGCGCTCCACCAAACGTTGGTCCATAGCCGCTATTACAGTAGATGGCATTCTGCGGATTCCTGAACAGTGGCATTTTAGTAGGTCCCAGGCCACACGGGTTGACCATACTAAACAAGAAAGCTTCTGAGCATCTTGTCATTCCTCCCTGACCTGTTGATGAGATGACGCCTCGTATCAATGTTCACAAAGTTCAACGTAACTTAAACTAGAGACACGTGTTTCGCAGGACCTCGCGAGGTATGCCGGGTAGGGTGTATTTTGGGCGGAGGGGTAAGTGGTTTGAAGTTCTTCTGACAGTCTGTCTGTATTGTTTTCTTCCAGTTTCTGTTTGTATTCTTTAAGCAGTATTTTTTCGAAGTAAGCGACAAAAAACAAAACAAAACAAAAAACAGGCGGATTCAAACGCGGGCCGCCAGAAATAATGAAATAAAAAGTATGACCATAACTGAGCTCACATGGGCTCAGCGGGACGACAAAAATACTGCAGCAATGCCAACTGATTGCACCAGAAAGCTAAGGCAATTGTTTTCACAGGGGTTTAGTACCGTTGAGGTATAATACATGTGTCTTCTTGTACAATAATCGAAGGTGTGTAGTTTTTTTTGCCAAGTTTCTTTATGTGTACGGAATCTGGAGTAATTTTACTCCCCCTGGATAGGATGCTACCGTGTGGCATGAAATTTTCGCGGGAACTAATTTTCGCGAATTTCGCGGGTTTTCCAACGATCCGCGAAAATTAGATCCCATAAAAATAAACTCCTGCGTAAAAACGTCCGCGAAAATTTACTCTATTTATTTAGAGTGTTGGATTTCAATTAAATTGACATGAAACCTCACGATATTCTAAGTATCGTAGGTAAAATACTGGGCAGGAACCTGCCCGAGATCCGCGAAAGTTTGCTTCCAGCGGTAAAGTCTGAAATCCAAATTCGCGAAAATTTGTTCCCGCGAAACGCAAAAAGTCGGCAATCCGCGAAATTAAAACCCCGCGAAAATTTCATGCCACACGGTAGTTCATTCGCAGATTAACCCCAGCATTTTTTGTCAGGTTGCCACTAAATTCAAATATCTAACAATTTATAATTGTAAATGAATATTAGATATGAATTCATTGATGATACTAGATTATTTTTGAGATAGATTATTAATACAGTGGAACCCCGGCCTAACGAACTCGAGGGTAAGGAACAACTGGATATATACAACCTCGATCCCAGGCCTTTTTCCAATCTGATATATGGAAAAACCGGATTCTGTTCTTTTTTAGCTAGCTTTTGTCCTTTCTTTGTTTACCAGCTAATGAGATCTGAGTAAAAATAGAGGCCGACCAGAGGTCATGATACTTGGTGCTGACCAAAAGGATCGCGGACTCTGGGGGCGAGAATAAGCCATACTTTGGGTCGTCACGCAACGCTCCTCCCAGAAGGCTTGCGTGACGACCCAAATAACGGCTGCTAAGGAGACTATAAATTTCACAGTATTAAAGTTCGTCAGGTGGAGATTAGCGCACCCGGTTTTGTACTGCACTGAAACATAGGAAAACAGCTTGCGTGCCCGATTGCATGCTAAGAAACAGCCAGACACCTTGGATATATTTTAAAAACGAACATTTTGATAATATAAAACCGCACGATATAATTAACCAACATCAGATATCACGAACGAGTTAATTAAAGTCGCCATTAAACCATGGTTCAGCACTGTAACAAATGATGAGATGTAGTGGAGAGAAGGGAGGGAAGGGTGCTAGAATGAATGTCAGATTACGACCTTTCATCCATTAGTCTACTTACTTGTCCACGACACTTCTGTAAATCCTCCAAAAAACATTGTTTCCACTCTGCACAATGGTAACCGTGGGTCCTTTGTCATCACATTTGGAATGAAAGGTTTCAGCAGCGAAGCCATCTTCGAGAAGCTCGGAACAGAACACGCCATTTGCCGTCTTGTGGAAACAGCCAACCCTGCAACACGCTTTCGATGCTCTTCATTCGTCAGAATCACCGACTCTTCAAATGGTGTGGTAGGTTTACAAGGCCTTAACTCGTCAATTATCCCTTGAATCTGATAAAACTTAGCTTCAGTTTCAAGTTCCTTAAGAAATGTTGCTCCTTCTGGTAAAACCAACTCTCCGTTACGAAGATAATTGAGTATAAACCGGAAGTGGGTTCCATCTCGGTCGATGAAGAACGCGCCGTCTTCAGAAGGTTTCATCTCAAAACTTCCCTGAAAACATGGCCGCCAGCATCGAGTTTGGATCTTTGGTCAGCGTTTGAACGCTTGTTGTGAAGGTGTGACCGCCGACATTGAGTTTTACGGTCGAGGAGAAGTGAACATGTTCCAGTTTCTTCGACATGGCGTCGATTGTTCCCTGCTCCTGGTGAAGTCTTGTTGCTTCTCGCTCAAAGATCTCGCACGCTTCTTTGATGTAATTTTCTGCGTCCGCCAAGCTTTGGTTTCGGGGTTGATCTTGTTTTTCAAGGCTTTGATTACTCATGATTACTTTTAAACAAGGAAGAAATGTTCTTCTGGACCTGATATGAAAACAACAGATCGAAACAGAACAACAGCAAACCTGATCACGTGACTCCTTTACAAGCAGAAAGTGAAAGTGCAGCCAAGCGTTATTGATTTATTCCTCGTATGATTTTGTCGGTCCAACAGTTTCAGGCGGAAACATGTGTCGAGTTTGGAACCGGAAGTGGACGAAACACTGACCCCAGTCCGTGGACTACTCCAATGGACTACCTAAATCATGACCACCGACATGGACTACCCCCTAAAAATACTAGAACTATCTAGAGAAGCTGCTCAGTATACTTTCTCTGCACATACCTTGTTTATTTTCGTCCTGCGCCGCTACCTTTTTGAATAATTTTAATAATAAAAAAAATACAAAGACTCAAGTTGAAATCACGAGCTGTCATCACTGAGCTTACGTTGGATGTCATGATAGATAGCTCAAGTAAGGCTTTCCTTTTCAAAATCTGTTTACATCTTTTTAAAGGCTAGGGTCATAGGGGCGGAAAAGGGGGTGACTGTTAGTTATTTTATTTGCTAAAAAACAACAACTTTTACATGTCGTTTCCAGTGTGCTTGAATTAATTTTATTTTCTATTTTAATGTGTTTATTTTTATCCAATCCAATCCAACCCCCCCCCCCCCCCCCCCCCCAGATATCTGCCCCTGGATTTAATTTTAGCCTTCTGTTTGTTTTTGTTCTTTTTTTTCTTCATTATTATCATTACAGTCGAAGCTCTCCTTGCGACCACTCTCTTAAGCGACCAAGATCTAGTTACGACCACCATTGTGAAACCCGATTAGCGGACCGCGACCATTTTTGGAGAGTAAAGGGAGTTTTTAGGTTCCTTAGGTTCTCAAGTTTATTTTTTTAAAGTTTTATTTTTTTAAAAGAACAAGTGTTTGTTCCTGGTCAGAAAGCTAATTCAATCGGTATGGGTGTGCTCCCTTGCTTCTGTGTCACAAACGTATGTTATGCGTGCTCTGTTGTGACTACATTTTAAAAAAAACACAGATCCTGCTCTAGGTCCTCTGATTTATTTAAACCCACAACAGGTTCTTTATAGAATGACATTTCCATTTAAAGAAATTTTAAGAGGTTTAAATAAGGAATAGAAGAAAGAAAATAATTTTTGGAACACCAACAGACAGTTGATACCCACGCGGGTGCTCTTGCGTGGTCACCAACTGTCTGTCAATGTCAATCTACTAATTTTTAACTTCAAATTCTCATTTGTAAAACTACATCCATGTCCAATACACCCGAACTGAGTCGAATCGTCACCCTCGACAAAGCGTCACCTAGTTAGACGAATCGAGTCAGATGGGGTGTATTGGACAACCCTCCAAATATACCCCAAAATCACCCAAAAATTTACAAAACACGCCATAACATAGATTCATGGGATGATTATAGAGATTTTGGATTGCTTGAAACGTGAACGAGATATTTCCATTTAACCCATGTTAAGTCGCGGAAAAATGGCATTTAGGTTAAGTCCCGCCTTAGAAACCAAAATAATTCGGAAGTTATGCTAACTTTCCACATGCATTTCACGAGTATCGCATAATTTCAAGAAATCAGGGTCAATTCCGTAATTTTGCAAAGCTCTAAAGAGAAAACACGATTTACGCCAAAACAAGGCTAAAGTACGCGTAGCGTACTTTACGCCTCCCACATGGGAGGGAAAAAGCCAGACGGCCATCTGCCATCCCAGACTAAATGTTCAAGCAAGCAACCGTGGACGACAATCCTGCTGGTGTACGTTAGATCAACTAGTGATCTAATCGGCTAACAAGTGAAAAATATACTGTTGAAGCAGAGACCGATACAACGTAGATTTTTTAAGTTTTTTTAGTACTATATTTCAACTGGCCACTGAAGTCTTCTTTCAGCCTCGATCCTGTTTCAAAACGAGTCCTGGTACATAACCTCTCATATGGAAATTAGTTTTACCGGGAGCCCATTACACCTCGTTCCCAGGATCTTTCATCTCCCCACCCCTTGGGAACGAGGTACATGGAGCCCATTGCCCTGGTTTTACTTGCAAGATCATGAACGTGCAAGTGAAACTCATTTCCATATGAGAGGCTGTGCACCAGGTCTCGTGTTGAAACAGAAGCCGGAAAGGCAACTCGGAAATGGCCTATTACGAAATATTTATTTCAATAAGAAGTAGTCCCTTCTCCCTCCCCTCCCCAAACCCAAAGATAAACACTGAACGCCAGCAAAAGGGTTCGCGATATTTGATGAAAAGATGAAATTGACGAAACAGCTGATGAAAATTTCTGCTGCTCGGAGGGGTCAGACGGCGGCGAATGAAATTTGGTAGAGACCAAAAACGGAAATGCCTAGCCCGCGAGTAGTCTCTCCCCCCTCGGGGATTAGATAGGGAAGGGGCAATCCCCCTTTCCCCTCCCCTAGCCGGTCTGTGTACATCTGCCCCATCCAAAAAAAATCGACTTGGAGCTCTCCCTGATTCTTTATTAGGGGGAGGGGGAGTTGGCGATGTACTCATGCTAACCCTCCCCATATCTCCCATATAAAAGTGACCGGGATGATCGTCAGAAATTTTGAAAGGAACCCATAAAGGTACCAGCTCGTTTTCAGGGTATTCGTTTTCACCGAAGAGGTACCAATTCTAAGGCAAAACTAGTCCCTGTCATATATTTTTCCCGGCTTTTAAAATACCCCAAAACAGTGGGGTTTTTTAGATCTTAAAAAAAACACCCTAAGGTCCCTAAGCCGATAAGGTACGACGATCATCTCCGTCACAATTCCCCGGGGGTTCACGGGCTAGCAAATCACATGTCGGATGAAATCTAACCGGAGGATGTGCCATTGACCCTGTCATGTTTCAAGGTTAATGTCCCAAAGGCTCCGTTTCAAGTATTTATATTCACTGAGTGTACATCCTGGGTCTGTCAAGTGGTACAACATCGAGTAGCACGATACGCTGGCACAATGTCCTGTTCATGTTGGTACGCGTTAGCAGTGTTTCTGTGTTTATTTGCTGTGTTCCCTGTTTCGACACAAAGCTCTCCGGGATATGGTATGTTTATGCTTGAAATATGTTTTTTTGCCTTTCACATTCTTTCGATTTCATCAA
>MU827838.1:153537-212729 GCA_029204205.1 Desmophyllum pertusum | reverse complement strand
TACGTGATTATTCAGGTGTGAAATTTAACAAACAAGCATAGCGACTTCGAAAATATTGCTAGTGTTTTTCTTTGCTAGCAAAGAATTGACAATAATTAATTTATTTTATTGTCAATACTCTTGTATCTTTACTGCTTCAGCTAGGGATCATTCTGGATTTCGAAAATCCAAGAAAAAATAAACAGAAAAAAGCTGGAATAATGTAATCCTCACTGAATCCTTATCCTTTCTTTAATCAGAAACGCATGCATATTTGAAAAATTTTCATCCCAGTAACTCGGCTGGAGGGTTCATATGGGAATTTTTCCAGCCCGGTTACCAAGATCTCGGTAACCGAGTACCGCAGTAACCAGGCTGCCCTGCCTTCTCATATGAACACATCAATTTTTTTTAAGGAAATAGGAGTGAGGCAATATCTCGGTACCCGGGCCAGCCCAGTCAACTGGGCTAATACAATAATTTTGAAAGAGGCCCTGAGTTTGATGTTTCAGAGTTCTTAACATTTTTTTTTACCAGACTTAAAATAATAACTGTAAATTTGATTTTATCAAATACGATCAAATTTATCAGAGTCTTGAAAGAAAAAATGTAAAAAACTCTCAAAACATTTACGTTTTAGCTTATAGTGTATTTATTTTTCTGTTTAATAAAAAAATGGAAAACACAGGATACTAACGCGGTAACTGGGCAACAGCATTGTCATCCATTAACATTTCAGCTATTCCTTCCTCGTCAACGTCAACTTCATCAACATAAACTTGCTCTGTGAGCGCTCGTGTTTTTAAACACCACGATGGCCTAATGGAAGACAAGAAAATAAGCTTATTCACTTGCAGTTCAAAATTGTCTTCTGAGAAAACACGGCGTTTGTTTAAAATTAACAGCGGAAATTAATAGTGTATGCTTCTGATTTCCATGAAAATATAATACCTGGTCGTAAGGATTCTTCTTTAGCAGCTGTGTACAAACTTCCGCACACTCTTCGAATTTCCTTCGACGATAAAAACTCATCGCCAAAAACAACGGATCCATCTGCATCCCAGTGGTCGCCATCTTGGATGATTTCTTGTCTGTCAAATTGGATCGCTGGCTCAGGATTTTTGTTGTCATGACAGCGGTACTCCTTCCCGCGAAATTTTAAAAGGTGACGCTCGATCGCTTCGCCCTTTTGGGTTATTTTTCATACGCGATAATCACTGCGAGCATAGGCTTCTTTAGTTCCGGAACAGCCCCTAGAAGGATCTGCTCACGATAGACCCAAATGACGCATGTTTGACTTGATTATTTGTACTAAAGATACTATTTACCTTAAAGATGCCAAGAAAGTGCCATTCGGAAGCTATTGCAGATCCAGTAACATGAAATGATGGTGGGATCATGATCATGTGGGAATTTGTTGTTCGGATCTGTTGGGCTATTTTTACCCCACTCCGCCTACACATTCCCAGTATGCAGGCGGTCACATCAATGTGAATTGATCCGGGACGTGCAGGTCATGTTTTGCGAATAGGGGCACAAAGGGATACATGACAGGCGGCATAAAAAATAAGCACAGTTCAATTTATGCGACGGAAAACGTGCCTCGTACTTGTCACTATTTATACAATAGCAAAATTCTACCTGCTTTCCCACAAGGAACACTTGTATTAGAACTACCAACATTAGGATGTTTAACAATGGCCAAAAACTTCACACCGCATTCCAAGTTCTGCCCCCTAGACCCCTAACAATGTGCGTTCTAGCGTCGTTCAGCGTTCACGTGCAGCGCTTTTTTCGTCCCGACTCATGCCACGGGAGTTTAACCCAGTATCATTAAATCACAGACTGAACCACCATTGAAATCTATAAAATTTTATTATTGTATATTGTTAGGTAGGGTAAGAGAAATGCTTGGGCAAATATTTGCGAGAAAGAAAACATAAATTATGTATCTCGATCACTATTGTCAAGTTAACAATCAATATAGGCCCCTTATACTAAAAGGAAAATATTCAACGTAAATTTTTTTTACCTCCGGTGGAAGTTATAGGAGTTTCAATCGGTGGTCGATTGAATTTAGGGGTTAGGTGCAGGTGAACGGGAACTGTACACGATTTAAGACAAAACTTAGACGCTTATGGCGTTGGTAAACAGATGTTTCCGTATAAATGCAGGCAAAGTATTAGCTTTCAGTGTGAATATTTTAAAGCCATCACTAGACGCGGCTAGTTTCCTGTCGCCTTGAGCTTTGACTTTTTAAAATGTGCCTCCTCAAAGCTGTTCAGTTAATTTTAACATTTCTCTAACATACATCGAGAGAATCAGCGAACCAGTCCAGCCAAGATTACATCTTTCAAAATATTACACCAAAGCCATTTGAATTTATCTTGTTGCCGAAAAGCTTGAGTGACGCGACGCTCAAATTGGCGACGCGTTTTCTTCCCAAACCGCGTTCTATATCGCGCGCGTGACGCGAACCAAAAGGCGATTATTGTCCGTGTTGAGTTGAAATGGTTTCTTTTGTGTTTTGTGTGTGACGTCACATCGCACCTCCAATCAGAGCCCGGAAGCCAGTGGGCATTGGCCCCTCATCCGGCGAAACAATGCAAAGAGCTTTTCATAATGAGGTTTACAGTGTTTGGTGATTGTATGGTAGAAACGTGGAGCTCTTTTGCGCTGAGAAAATTACTCCCTTTTTCAAGTGTACGTCAAAGGTTGAAATGTTCAGTTGAATATGACGTGAGCTTTTAACGAGAATATATTGATTGCGATAGAGGAAAACACTTCGCTGGGCTGTTCTTGAAACACGCAAGCTTTCTTCGCGTGGTTGAAAGCTACGAACAACGCCAGCTGCGACAGTAGCGTGTTCTCCTCGAAAATGGAGAGACAAATCCCCGACTCTGTTATTCTAGAAGTGTTCAGGTATCTCTCTAAAAGAGAGCTTGGTGTTTTAGCCCAAGTCTGCCGGCGCTGGAGGAGAGTCGCTTACGATCGCTCGCTTTGGTGTGTTGTTAATTTTGACATGAATGATTTTTGGCCTGCGGTCGATGAAGAGACGTTGTTGATGTTGATCCGGACGCGTTTATCTTCGGTAAAAGCGCTAAATCTGGGCGGCTGTACCCTCACAGCTAAAGTAGCAAAAGAACTCGCTAAAAGATGCCATCAACTCCGCAGTTTGGTCTTTTATGGAGCCGAGATTGAAAGCGAAACGGGACACGAAGGCATACGCGACTTTCCAACGGGCCTAGAGCTAATGGATCTCCGCTACTCGTGGGGAAATTTCAAGTTTATGAGGCGATTACCGAGGCATTTTACGCAAATGAGGTACGTTGGACTGGGAATGGACTCTTCGGAGAGTCTTGTGCCCGATGTATTCGCTAAAATGAGGAACTTGCGCATTCTGGATTGCACGGATTGCGAGACACTGACCGATGACGCACTTCTCAAGGTCTCCATGAATTGCCCGCACTTGGAATCGATATGCTTGAACGAATGTAAGAATTATCGAGGCAAATTCCTTCATCGAGTCCTCAGTAACTGTAGATCCGTTTCTACACTTCTTATTCGCTTTACAAAGATAACTGATGAGGCACTGATGGCGGTGAATTGGGAGAAGACACAGGTGAAGGAACTTGATTTGACAGGCTGTTATTTCGTGACTACAACTGGCCTTTCAAACGTGATTTCTAGGTTGCCCGACATTCGCTACTTCAAAATGAATCAATGTGGATTTCGGCACATCCTTCATCTGAGAATTTACCAAGAAAGTCAGGCCAACACTTGCCTACAAATGTTTAGAAACTTTGGATCTGCGATGGAACTTTCTTCTCTCTGCGGAATGTTTGGAGGGCGTACTGCAACAGTCCCCCTCCCTGAGGTACTTAGGGGTTAGTCACTCCCCGAGGATACCCCCGTCAGTAATAGCTGAGATGTTCAAATTTGTCTCCAAGCTGAGGATTTTGGAATTTGGACCTCTACGAAAGGAAGCACTCTCAGAAAGCCCTCTTGTAGCCAACTTGATTAAAATGTGTCCCCTCATTGAGGCCGTCTCTTTAATCAATTTCAAGCTCATAGAAGATGCCGATAACTACTTGGTCCAGGAGCTTAAAGACAAATGTAAGCATATCAGGGAAGTTAAGCTGTGCAGTCCCCGCATTGAGCATGTGGCCATTGGCAACAGTGGTGAAACCATAACCGTGGAACGGCTGCTCATCAAAATGGAGAGTCTTCTGCCAAGCCCAGAGAACACACTTGGCAAAGTTATCAACAAATTACACGTCTAGGTAGTTTTAATTGTTTATTGTTGTAGATATTCATTGTATATAATAGCCAGATGTTGCAGAAAAATATTCATTCTATTTTCTGGATAAGAAATTAATATTTTGACATCTACATGTAGTAGTCATGCGGCATTTGATACCAGAAGTTTAATATCAACTTATTGAATAAGTTGATCATTAAAATGATAATTTAATCTTTTAATTTGGTGAGTGCATTTTTAAAATCACAGCTGTAAAACATTCTCTAATTTCACATTCAAATGGATTTAAAAAAAACAATCTTCAGATTATTTTGAACTCCTGTTAAAATAATTTCTCAGTCTTGTTTGATAGCTTTTGATGAGTCTGTCATGACAAAATGTTCATCTTGACTCGCCCTATTAGAGTTCCTCGTACTGCATACATGTTTTTATGATATTTAAGACATCAATTTTAGTGATGCAACCAACTTAATTTACAGCATCTGGTTTTTTTTTGAGAATTTGGTTTCGTAGTAAACCTTTCTATAGTAAATCTGTCTTATTTTACAGCTGAACTTTGGTGCGTTGCGTAATGTCTCTCTTTGCGATGAGGATTATGTAGCAGCCAATAGATTACTCAGATGAGAGTACAATAATTATTTTGGACAAAAAAAATTATGGTTATCTCCCTGCAAGTCAACAAATAATTAATGCTGAGTGTTTAATAATTATGCAAATTACACAGAAATGTATTTTGAAGGGTGTGGAAGCAGGCAAGAAAAAGCGAATTTGCATTGTCAAATGAACCAAGCATTATTTATCCAGGATTGCATGTAGTGTATATTTTGTTAAAATAATAGTCCTTGTTACCGTTTTCTATGTCATCTTATTTTTGTTTTAATATTGTGTTTTTAGTTTTTGATACAATTTTATTTTAGCATCCTGCAAACTACAAACACAGTTTCAAATTCTCATATTTTCATACGTGTGCCTGTTTATATGTTTCACTTATGTAGATGGAGTTACACACATCTTGTAATCTTAACTGAGCCAAATTTTTTTAGGTATCTTGAATATCCATACGCACACCATGGAAGGTGAATGTTTGGTTTGAACCTCCCTACCCCTCTGCAAATTCCAGTTTAGCTTCATACTTTCCTTTGAAAATTTCGGCTTTTGAAACCCGCTCCACCTCAGAATTTCCAATGACCTTCCTTGGGGTTTGGTATGGAAAATTTCTGGAACCACGCAATTTAAGAAATGTACATCATTCTGTAGGAAATTATTGATTGCCATTAATATCGTTACTTTGTACCAATTCCCATGGGAGCACTACTGCACATCCACCAGTATCCTCTACCTCGCATGTTACTTTTCTGTTATTGTTATCCCAGGGGTAGCTCAGTTGTTTATATTGAGGCCCCCTTGGGGCTATTCCCATCAAACACTGTTAATAATTTCTGCTGTGTTTACCTTCCAAAGCAAAGTGGCATCGTAAACTTTAACAAGGTCTATTATAAAACAAAATAATCATACTTTAGGACTGGATCCTAAAGATTTAGTACAAATGTTGAAAATTTGTAATTACAAACAAGAACATTTGACACAATGTATTTATATTGTATAATTTATAATAATTATCATTAATTTTAAACAAAATCACAATATTAGTATTATGCGAGTGATGTAGCTCAAACTATGAAAATTAGCATTTTGAAGAGCTATTAAAAAAATATTATAGACCATGGGTTGTGATTTATGATTAGTAGTGGTATTACTGAGCGGTTTCTTAGTACAGCTGTAGCATGGATTGAAAAGGTGTTAAGACGGATTCCGCTCAACGTTCGAGCAATAAGTGCAAAAATTAATTACTAAAAAACTACTCACAGCAAGGTAACATTTTGAACACTATTTGAAACATATCACTTTAATTCACTTCTCCAAGTGACCCCGCAATTCAATTCTCAAGCATTCTCAAGAAAATTAATGTCGAACCTCGTAAAAAAATGATAAAAAACGCACACCATTTTGTTTTGAACTGACATGAAGCGTCTTTAATTAAAATATGTAATGACTTCTCTCGCGGGGTCAGCTTGGGAGCTAATTTATTGATAATTTCTTCTTAACTGTATTCAAAATGTTACCGGGCTATGAGTATTTTTTTGGTAACTTAATTTTTTGCACTTTTTGCTCGAACGTCTGCGGAACTCATCTTAAATACTACTCCCCTTGGGTCACCGTATAATTTTCCAGCTAGGCTAATATGCAGACTGTATTGCAGTCTCAGCTGTAACTTAGAACATGATGCGTGAGTGTTAATCCCGTTATCTGAGAAAGTTAGTGCTTGTTAAAACAAACAATAGAATGGCAAAGGTGGGTTTTTTTGCCATATTTTGGGGGAAAAACAAATCAATCGGACCGATTCTTATGTTTTTGTTTTTTTAAATTTGCCACAAGACGTAACTTACCAAATAACTCCTCCAAGATTAATTGATTCAATTTTGGCTGTAACCTCATGCCAAAAAGTACTAATTTGTGTACATATTTGTCCATACATATTTTCTGAACAAACAAATATAACAGTTTGAAATGCAATTTACTCATTTCACAAGGGCACTGCGAGTCACACTTTCGCCAGCTGATCATGTATTGCTATATATTTGTCACAGTTGTTGTTGCTTTTGAACCCCTCACCTGTTAGAAATTGGCCAATCTTTGTTATGGAAATTGATAACGATGATGACTGTGCATACAGCTGTTAAAACATTTTGAGTGCTGTCGCAGGCTGGTTTCCACAGTTTGGCAGACATCTTATATTAGCCTGAGCCCTGTCAGCTGTCACTATTTGATAAGTTGTTGCTTTTGAGCCTCTGTACGGAGTCTGGGCCCTAGAGTCCAGGCTACTCCTCGGTCAACATGGCGGACCGTTCTGGCCATGTTTCTGAACTGCAGCTTTTGAACTTGTAGAACTTCAGACTTTTAGGAACCAATTCATCGTTCATTCACATCAGTTTAGTCATAAATGATGGCTGGAATGGATCCTGAAGTTGCCAAGCGTCTACACTCAGAAGGAGCGACTTTGATAGTGTTGAACGTTCCAGAAGGCACCGAATTTGGCATCGATTACTTTTCATGGAACGTCGGACCTCGGTTTAAGGGAGTTAAAATGATACCACCTGGACTTCATTTCATATATTACAGCGCAGTAAACAGTGGAGGACAAAGCGCTCCCAGAACGGGAATGTTCTTGTACACCAAGCGTCAAGATGTGTTGGTGATGAGGTGGGATGAGAACAGTGAAGACGTGCTCGAGGTAGACACGAATGAAGAAGAAAAAGATAAATATAGACAAGGTATACACTCCTACTCTGTCTCTTGATTCCTATTCCCAGCTCTTTATGCATTCTCTTAGAACCTAAAGTCCTCAGATCGCAAATTTCAAACACAAAAAAGGTCTTCGGACATGCTAGCCTGTGTACATCCGCCTCCTCCCCTCAACAAATTTTTTTTGAGGAGAGCTGGCGGATGTACACAGGCTACAGACATGCCTGTCACTATCATTACATGTATACAGCTGTTTCGAGAAAGGTTGTCGGAAAAAAGCGCATGCGACAATCCCGAAAGTTATTGTGGGTATTTTAAGTTCACTGTTCCTTGACTTCAGCATTTCAGGGAAATCTGAGAAAATGGCACGAGATACCATGGAAGTATGTTTGCGAGTGCTAAAAGAAAGCAACAAAAGTAGGAACGTACCTTGCTGATCGTATCCCAGATTACCTTTTGGGATTGTCGCGTGCGCTTTTTTCCGACAACGTTTCTCAAAACAGCTGTACACATGTACCTGAGTACCACCCCCCCCCCCCCCCCTCCCCCAGGAGCCTGTTACAGTTATGATTTCCTTTGTTTCAACTTTCATTCTAAAACAGTTACATGTAGTACTAACAGTTTTTGTGTTTTGTTTATTTAGGTCTACAAGACATGGATACCTTCCTTGGTCCTTATCCATATGAACACTTTAAAAAATGGGTCTCACTGACCAATCATATCACCGAAGATTTATTAGAAAGAGTTCAACCTGTATGCAAAAAGATATCATCTGTTACGGAGCTAGCGCAAGAACCTTTGCGTACAAGAGGGATGGCGTCAGTATCTGAGGACACTATTTCTTCAATTGCGCAAAATCAGGAAACTGTGATCAGATTCACAGAATTTCCCAAACAGAAGTATCCCGAAGGAGCATCAGCAGTGGAAATTAGCAAGCACAATATGGATGGCAGTTATGCTCTACATGGCTTAATAAATGGCCTGAAAGGTGAGCTAGTTCATCAATCTTAAGCCCCCCCCCCCCCCCCAGCAGGGGGGGGGGGGGACTCTCATATAAAAGTGACAAGGGTGATCGCTGGAAATTTTGAAAAGAACCCCTAAAAGGTACCAAAATCTTGTTTTGTGGGTGTGGCTTGAATTCATTTTCACCCCTAAGAGGTACCAATAACTAGTCCCTGTTAATATTAGACTGCAAAACAGTCGTATTTTTTGCGTTACGACGCGCGGTCTTCGAATGAAAGGTCTGGAGCGAGTGTGAAAACGGAGAGTGGGACTGGGGAGAGACGCTGAAAAAATACGACTGTCGGCTTTCCATACAATGAATCCGTTCTAATTTCCCGTTCCTCCAGCAACAGGAAATTCCCATTGGTTGAATTTTGACGCTACCTGTCAACAAAATGTTCATCGCACCTCATCAGAGATATCCGAAGCCGTGTCAATTTCACAGTAAAACGAGCTCTTCGTGAAATTTGCATATTTTACGACAACTGAAGTTTCGGCGAGTCTAAAAGCGGATCTGTTCCGTTGTGGAACGCGTTCTGTTCCGGGGAAGATCTGGCAGAAGATTTTTCCTTGTCCTCGGGAGCCTAATGTCAGAGAACGACGAACTTAAGCTTCCTTTAAATGACTGCTGTTCGGGAAATGATAATGATGGCGCTACAATAGCTATGTTGATACACGCGTGCACTTTTATTCTGTGAACAATGTGGAGATGTCGGTTAAGAAAGATAGTTCCTTCTTCAAATTGAAGCGACGTTTTTCCAATTATTTGGGGCTAGGCAAATATGTTTTCTGTGGATATCCATTTAGTTTTAAAATGTCCAAATATTAATTGCGATACAAATCTGCTATTGTCTGGCGCGCTCGCTGCTCTTATTATTTTTCCCTCTTCGCCAGGTTGTTTGATTGATCCGACCGATTTCTCTTCAAACAGAACACTTCCTACATTTTTCAGGTAATATAGAACCAAAATTAATCCTCAAGACTCTCGTTGAAATCAACACTGAAGAGCGAACTTTGACAAACAAAAAATGTGGGTGGAGCTGTCAAGTATTTTTAACACCTCAGCGATATTATTTGAACCCCGGTCAGAACGAATTCGTTGTATTGAATGCCGACAGTCGTTATTTTTCTCGCCTCACAAGCCCTGCGGGCGTGTGAGGCTCGCGCGCTTCGCGCGAGGATCACGCTCACGGGCGCTTCGCGCCTTTGCGAACAGCGAATTGAGCGGAAAAATAACGACTGTTTTGCAGTCTATGTTAATATATATTTTTTCCAACTTAATACCCTAAAAGGTACCGAAATAACTCTAATCATGGCAGTCATTTTAGATTTGAACACCCTAAGTGGTACCAAACCACAAATTTTAACCCCTAAAAGGTACTGCGGTCACCCCCGTCACTTTTATATGGGAGTCCCCCGCCCCCCCCCCCCCCAGAGCTTAAGCCCTGACCAAACGGAGACGCAAGTAGATGCAAGCTGCCAACTTGCGTCTACTTGTGACTTCATTTGGTCAGGACTTGCACGCACTTGCGATGACTTACGTTCACTTTGTTCAAGATCAAATTTGATGCAAGTTTTTCACCGTTTGGCCACCCAACGCAAGTCAGCGTGAATTTTTTGGTTTAATACTTTGAGTACCGAATTGCAGCATGCGTAGGAGTATTCAAATGGTCTTATTTAGCAACTTGCGTGTACTTGCGAGTAAAATGCGTGTCCGTTTGGCCACCCAACGCAAGTTTGTATGCAAGTTCACCTTCAAAATTTACATAGACCTACTTGAGTCTCCATTTGGCCAGGTTTTTAGACACAATAGAAAAGTAAAAATTAGACAGTTGCACCTCTGTACAGACACTTCCCTATTACAGCCAATTATGCTCTCTGTTTTTAATTAATGGCCTGAAGGGTGAGCTTGTCCATGAATCTTACACACAACAGCTAAATGACGGTTGCATACATGCACATAATAAGGTTCCAAATAGGTGGGACTGTGAACTAGTGTCTGCTTCAGGGATGCTCTACTTATACACACAAATGTCTTGTAAGTAAATGGCTGGGATCATGAGTGAGTGTCCACTCACATCATGTATGAGAGGTCTTTCAGTTTATTATCTCGGTAATGCTGTGTTGCTTTACACCAAGGTTAACATAAGATGAAAAAAATAAAGAATGAATGATAGACTGATTCCATAATAATAATGATGTAATGTTTAATGAAACTCATTGCAGTAAAAACTGAATTACAGAGTAGAATACAAGGTATAAATATAAACTATTAATTACAATATATATACAATATAAGGTTCTATTATAAACAAGCTAGTTCGAGATTAATAGCGAAAAGTGACGAAGTCCTGAGAACGCTTCGTTCTGCAAGACTTGATGGTGCTACGACTTGTGCCAGCTCTTAAGTTATAAGTACAACATGTAGCTATTTCCACTCGCTTGCTACTCATGGGTAACCCAAGGAGCGTGCGGACACACCGACTTATGGAATCAGTCTAGGTAAAAATATAAACAATACTAAATGATGAACTATCTGAAGTCTACTTCCAAGATACGGGACTTAAATTGGTTTATACTATTTGAGTTTACAACATATGCTGGTAGCGAGTTCCAGTCTCGTCTTTGGATCTTCTCCAAACTTGTCTGAATTACACTTAGTGTAGGGGTCCCAGACCGTACTTGCGTAGTTCAATGCCGGTCTTACAATGCCAAGATAAGCACGGGCTTTGACCTCAGGTGTGTTTTAATTTATGAGTGGAAACCTACAATAACTGTTAGTGTAATTCGTTGTGGCCGAGCATGCAAAGTTTATGATTTTATCCGCTCAGGTGGGATCAAATCTCATTGTAGAGTTTACAGTCATATTTCTCCCTTTCAGACGACGGTGTCTGGGGAAAAGATGTCACACCCCCAAAATAATTAATCCCCACCCCAGCTTCATGAGGACCTGCGAGTCACATATTACTATAGGAAGTGACTGTGTATTAGTCAGGGTTAACAAATGTCGCATCCATTATCCTCACGCACATCTTCTTGAGATTGGTACTATTTTTAATTAGCTTTTCCAAAAGGCAAGCAACACTCTTGCTAAACATTGAATTTGGTTCCTGTTCAGTTGGCCACTTAATTTGTCTCTAGTAAGGGTTCAGTTCCAGCATAGTTAATAGAGGGAAATGGTTATGAAGCCCAGCAAAGTTCTTTGTTATATGTTTTTGTTCGCTATTTTGGGGGTTGACCGTGCACAAAACCTGACAAAATACAATAGGTGGTTACGTGTGTTCAAGCAACTAACCAATAGAAACGTTTTGGTTACGTAATTCATGCATAGTGTATGAGCGAAAAACAAAAGATGTGGACGGTCATGGACCTTCCAACATAAATCCTGGCTTCTTTGTTTGCTTCTTTGAAGTTTGCCGGGCTTCATAACCATTTCCCTCTATTAACTATGGTTCCAGGGTACATAATAATAGTGGATCGGCAGAGGTTCTCAAAAGAGGGGCCTGAAATGAAGATGGACATGTATTTTCTTGCTTCAAACATTTTCTCAAGAAAAGTTGAACCCAAAACATGTTCAAATATCAACCATAGGGGTTGGCTCAGGTCCCCTGGGTACCTTCTGTAGATATCCACCACTCCATTAATTTAAACCAAAGACTTAATTTGAACTGCAATGCACCTTGTCTCTAATCAACTTTGTGCTTCTTTCATCCAAGACAGGAAGGACGTCCTTGGTGAATTACAATTTGCCTTTGTGTGTTTCCTAGTTGGCCAAGGTAGATTATTTATAACTATTAATTTATTAACTAAAGATTAATCTTCAACTTCACGCTAATGCACAAATGGCCATTTCCCAACATGGTTTGGTTGGTAATGTAATATGTTAAATACATACAGTCTCATCTGGCTCTCTAAATTTGACAAAAATCGAACAAATTTCCTTTGTGTTGTAAGTCAACTTGTAACTCTTACAGAGCGAGTTAAAAAAGCATGAACACTTTGATTTCATTTTGACATTTCAATTGTGTTGCCACGAATCAAATGCGAGATGACACCGCAAGGAAAGCAAATAAACGGTCTGTCTCGATTAGTCACGAAACCATACTTCGATCGTTTTTAATTTCCTAAGAAAAAAATCGTCATACTGCGTCTTCTGTACTTAATTTTTTCATTGCTACACTTTTACTGATTTTTTTTTCATGCGAAAATGAGGTGGAAGAGGTTAGGGCTTACTTTAGTTCACGCGTACTCTGACGGGTTTTATTTTCAAGCCGCCGTGCATTGACGGTTGATCTAAAATTTGCATATTTGACAGCTGCAATGCTCGCTCTTCTGATTGGAGGAGCAAGCACGAAGGAATGTCTGCTGTATTTTACAGCTGTTTTTTGATCACGTAGAATATGTAGTTTTGAACACCAGTTTGTTGAAAATCGCTCAAATTTCAACTTTGCTTTCACAAATAACAAAGGCTAATCTAGTATTAAAAAGCTACAGGGTAACAGCCAATTTTTTGAAAGAATTTAAAGCAAAATATGGTTTTGGGACTGATCAAGACAGACCGTTTATTTGCTTTCCTTGCGGTTCCATCCATAAACAAAAGATGTGCACGGTCATGGACCTTCCAACATAAATCTTGGCCTCTTTGTTTGCTCCTTTGAAGATTGCCCAGCTTCATAACCATTTCCCTCTATTAACTATGATGGTACTTACAAGGAATCTCGGCTAAAAAGTACAAATCATAAGTTAGTGTTTGTGTAAAACTGGTTTAGGGGTTTGTCTTGGTTTGTATACTGGGAATTTTGTTTCAGCTTTTTTACTTTCAAATTTCCCACTCGCTGCCATGTTTTTTGTTGTTGTAAAGTTTTGACATCAGCTAAAGTCAGCATTACATGTATTCTGACTCAATACTGTACCACAAAATCTTCCATAGACTCAATCAGCCGGGGGAACATTAGTGCCGTTTTTGGCAAATCTTCGTTGAGGCACTCAAAACGTTTCATGTTGTTACTATCCAATCAAGAAACGACGCAAGCACTCTCAAGTACCAAAAATTGCCCCGCCAACATAGCGCAATGAGGATACGTTATTGTATTGTACCTCTGTATTTTGCACATTCACGTTTTAACGAGTCTCGAACTCATCCGTGACATGTGGTTAAATAAATTACTACTACTACTACTACTACGTCATTGCTTAGCAACTTTGGGATGAAAATCACGGGCTTAGGCTTGTCTCGGAGGCGGGATTTTGCCATCAACTGGTACTAATTTTTTGCCTGACTGCAATATTGAAATCTCCGACAACGCAGTGATGTCACAAATTCCCATTTAATTTAATAAAAACATGGCCGTGAGTGGGAAATTTAAACTGAAAACCGAAAGCTTTGCATTCAAACCAGTTAAAATGCCAGGACCAGTTAAAGTTGTTAAAGAGAACCATTAAGTATTCTTTGGAGATAAAAGTAGTTTTTCAGCCAAGATTGATTCCCTTTTATAATATCTGTTCTTGATGCAGTTGAATGTTTGAATTTCTGGTACCATAGTGTATGATGCATTTGAGCACTGGAAAAAGTTACTCAATCTGCTGTGTAGCTGTGATGAAGCTTTGTCAACATATGGAGACATATTTGATGCTCTTATAGGTAGGTTCTGGCATTCTGTTTATCACTGCCAGATTGGGAAAGAATTTGCTAAATTTCACCTAGGAGATTAAATAATTATTATTAATGGACTGGACAGCTACAATCCTGGTCAAACATTTTGGGACACTAGCTACGTCTTGGATGGCACATCGCCACCCCTATCCAACCTAGCCACAATATGCCAACATAATAATATTTGTTTTGAGGGCAGGGGGGCTCAGAAAATTGAATAATTCAAAAAGACTTTGTTCTTGTCTCTGGTGGGGGGAGGGACAGGGGGTGTGCTAACCCAGGAATAAAGGGGGCAGGAAGTCTACAGGAGGCAGGAGAAGAGAGGGCAGGAAGCGAGGTGAGAATCATAACAGAAGGGCAGGAACCGGAAGTACAACGTACAGGAAGTGGGAAGAGGCGAGAATTATAATGAGAGGGGCAGGAACCGGAAGTACAACGTACAGGAAGTCATTCTCGTCCCCAGAGGCCACGATCCTTTTGGTCAGCACCAAGGATCGAGACCTCTGGCCGGTTCCAACACCGGAAGTCCGCGTATCTCGGACTAACCGTAATCTGATTGGCTGAGAATATAGAACGAGTACTCTGCGCATGTTCAGCAAATTGGTTCCGGCCAGAGGTCTCGATTCTTGGTGCTGGGGACGACAGGAAGAATGACAGGAAGTGAGAAGAGGCGAGAATCATAACAGAAGGAGCAGGAACCGGAAGTACAACGTACAACGTACAGGAAGTTGGAAGAGGCGAGAATTATAACAGAAGGGGCAGGAACCGGAAGTACAACGTGTGGGAAGTTAACACCCCCCTGTACCCCTCCCCCCCACTCTCTGTGTGGTATATTGTCAAGTGTCCCAAGGACTTTTGGCGAAGACTGTAGGAAGCACGATGGTCTTATGGTTATTGTGATTCTGGAAGGGGTGCTTATTAGAAGGGGGCAGAGGGAGGGAGCTAAATAGAGGACCGAAGCATTTGTTATCAAGCTAACCCTGTGATTGCTTTTGTTACACAGGCGTCTTGCATTTTCAAGTACTGGAAATTCCAAAGGATTTCTTTGTGGACATTGTATCAACAAACAATTTCCTCACCACAACTTTGCAGGTGAAACTTAAGCATGGATAAATATCATTTACAAAGAGGGAATCACAGTATTTAATGTAGTAAACCATTCCTAAGTTGCCTTTTGCCTCTGCTTCAAAACGAGGCCTGGTGCAAGACTTTTGGCTGCATCACGTGACATGTTTAGACCAATCGCGCGTGGGGAAAATATTTGATGGATTATAATGAAGGATTCAATCCCCCCAACTACCACCCATCCACCATGTTCTTATGACGTCACGTGCCCGCACTATTATTTTTGGGGGGTCGACAACACGAATTGAAAAAACTTCAATACAAATCGTAACCTGCGATCAGGCCAATCGGGGGTTGCGCGAAAACTCGACCACGTAAAGACGAAGAGTAAATGAGAGCGCGCAAAAAATTCGCCTGATCGCAGGTAGTCTGTTCACAGACGTTTATTTTTTTCAGATAAACATCTGTGAACAGACTAGATCGCAGGTTACACAAATCGAAAACTCTTCGAGTGTTTCGACGCAGATTTGCACCAGGCGTCGTTTGATTCCGAATGCATTCTGTTCTCTATAGAGTACAACCTCGTTCCCAGGGTCTCTTATCTTCTCGCAGGAGGCGAGACCCTGGGAACGAGGTTGAATAGAGTACTAAAGTTATGAAGTCACACAAAATTAAATTGGCGAAATTATGACTTTTGATCAGCTATTCAGAGGAAACATGCCAAAAATCGTTCACTTGACAAAAATTAGCTCTCCATTGCAATTTGCGGCTGAGATGTGGGCACTTCAGATTTTAATTTCTCCATACAAACCCTTCTAATTTTGCGTCTGTTCCTTCAGTTTAGAACCAGCGCAAAATTAGAGGGGTTTGTATGGGACGATACCAAACTTTGAACCTCTATACAGCTGTTTCGAGAAAGGTTGTTGGAAAAAAGCGCACGCGACAATCCCGAAAGGTAATCTGGGATATGATCAGCAAGGTACGTTCCTGACACTGTAGTTGTCGAACCTTGTTGCTTTCTTTTAGCACTCGCAAACATACGTCCATGGCGTCTCGTGCCATTTTTGGGGGATTGTCGCGTGCGCTTTTTTCCGACAACCTTTCTCGAAACAGCTGTATATTCTGTTCTATCAGAGGTCTCTGGTTCTATTCGTGCTAACAAGTTGAAATTTTGTGGCTGATCATACAGCAGCAATCTTTATCTAATGATGGGATTTTGAGGCTTGATAAAAATAATTTGAAAATTTGTGACGTCACACGTTACCACTCTATTCTCCTGCTAGGCTCGATTTCCGCCGCTGTCTCGAAGGAGTGCTGGCTCATTTCCCGAAAAGCGGCTGGTAATCGAGCTAGTTTAGCCTCCCAGGAAACATTACAAGAAAGAATGTTTCTGCGACAATGTTTCCTAGTTTAGCCAGACCCTAATTCCATGTTTGTTTGCTTCCGTTAGGTGTTCTTCTCCAACCTGGAGAGTTCAACAACAGTCGATAAAAAACTGGCGGATAAGGCGCGGCGATTTCGACAGCATTTAACGAAACGATTCAACTGGGATTTTGAAAGTGAACCTGATGAGTTCGCACCGGTCGTAGTTGAAACATGAAATAACAGATACAACATACAATCCCCAAAATAAATCAGTTGTAGACTTAGACTGTACTGACCGTCTGCACGATTCACATCAGCGTTTCACGATACATCACAGTCAGTGATTGGGGGGTTACGTTCTGGGCCGTTGGACTTTTTTGGGGTCTGGTTTTAGCCTAATAGGACTTTTTGGGGTCTAACAATTTGGCCCAATTCGAGCTTCCCCGTCACTATTATACCCGTGTACCCACCCTGGGGTGGTACTATGCTCTGGAACAATCTAAAAAAGAGGCTAACCTCGCTGCCCTGCAACTCTTGGTGAATTTCGCAGCCCGGAGATAGCCCATCTCTCTCAATACAGGGCTGTGCTGACGATCTTTTTGTATTGTCCATAATTTTAATGTCATCAGTGTAATTTCAACTGGAATTAGTGTATTCAACCTGTAATAAGTTATACAGTCGAACCTCCACTCTCTATAGCGGCCACCTCTCCACAACGGCCAGGATTTTTTGTCCCAATCGTACGTCTATCGATACTTTTCACTCTTATTGAAACCTCCCTACAACGGCCACCTCTCTACAACGACCAGTTAATTCCGTCCCAGGGTGGCCGTTGTAGAGAGGTTCAACTGTATGTTTAAAAGTTGTAAGGTCCCACGTGGAAACCAGCTGTATGTTGTCCGTGGGTAGCGTTCTAAAATAAAGTTGTATGTATGTATGTTTGTTTGTTTGTTTGTTTGTTTGTTTACTAGTTTATTTGTTGAAGCGGGAATCAGTGCTGATGTGGACCTGCTAACGGACAACACACTCGCGCGGGACAGACGTTGGCGCCCGCGGGAACTTCGTGTCCTACACTTTTCGAACAGTGTCGTGGGTTCTTTTACGTCTCCTTCGAATATTGACTGACAAGTTGGATGAAGGAGACTAGGCCAACGCCTTAACGTCACCGCCCAATGACGCGATCATCTGAACTGAGAACGGCGAGCATATCTTGAACTGTCATCATTTGTGCCGAACAATCGAATCAAGAACGTAATTTTTAAAACTGTTTAGCGAGTTCACTAGCTGAAAACATTGATCTACTCATCGAGAACACTGTTCAATGACGTTGGTTTCTGCCCGGGAGGGGAGGGGGTACTCCCTGAAATTTTTGGTGGGGGTGTGCGGCCTGCTTCTTGAAACCCTTACCCTATTTCAGACCAAAATATGTGATTTTCCATACCCTATCTCAGACCAAAACGGCTAAAAAACCATACCCTTTGGGGCCGCACATACCTATATAGCTTATATAAGGTAGCTTATAAAGGGGGGTTCTGTTAGCCTTTGTGATACATTCTCGGTAGTTGTTTTTCGTCCCCAAATAGTCCATTTTACAGTTCTGTGCTTAGAATCCGACCGAGTGAATATGACGAAACTTGTTAAATTTAATCCGCAAGCCCCAACACGTTTCACGTTCGTCAGCAATTTTCCGTTGCGACTAAACACTTCCCCGTTCTCACTGAAACATAAACACCATATTTATTATCATAAAAAAACAGCACCGTTCCAAGAAATTACACATCACCTCTATTTTTTCCAAAACATAACAATTAATATATATTCTTGTTACTAGACCGCGTAAACATCCACTGAAATCCCTGAAATTGCATTCTCTTTCAATTCATACAACTGCGTAAAGAAACAGAACGACACAAATTGCTCAGCGATTTTCTCCTTCTAAAAACTATTATGCAAGCTTGAGCAAACTTTCTAGATCATTGAATACTAAACAGAAACATAAGAAAGCACGTAAATCACCTCCGAATATAAAGCGACGAGTCGCGGAATCACTGGGACGACTGTTGAGAACTTTAAATTTCACATGACATGTTCTTTTCACGTAAAAACCATGATCTGTGATAAGTAATACAACTGACATTTTACCACAATCAATCACGCAAACTTATGTCTAAAAGAAAGTCATATTCGACTAAACGTATAGAGTATATTATACTCTTTTGACTAAACTCAACTCAGGGACCGCGCAGGGGGAGGGGCTGGGAGGACTTTAGCCCCCCACTTTTCAAAAAAAGAATAATAAAATTTTTTTATTTTTTTTATTTTTTTAATTTTTTTTTTATGCTATTGAGCAGTTGCATCTTACGTTTTGTGGAGAAACGTTTTTTATGACAACTTTTTATCGCCATAAATACTTTAAACTGAGAATTATAAACAGACAATCTGTATAAATTATACAGCTCTGGACATCGCGGGATATTCAATCCTGCGTGATAACGAACGGAGAAGCGCGTATGGTAATATGAACAAGGAAGGCTTCTGTCTGTTGTAAAGAAAAGATCTCGAAAAATCTCTGATTGCTTTTCGAAAAGTGGAAAACATCGCTTTTTTAAGCGCTGAAAGTTTGTAATTTGCACCACGCTTGTTAATTTTAGATGCATTTCCAGCCATTTCAGAGGACTTAAATTCACAATTTTCCAGGGGGAACATGCCCCGGACCCCCTAGATAGCTTACGATAACGCGTACGATTAGTCCCACCCCCCCCCCCCCCCCCCCCACTCAAAAAACTGCTGCGCGGGCCCTGCAACTTCCCAAACGTTCACTAAACCCTAGTCATCAAATGTTTATAATCCAACTGAGTTACAAGAAATTGCGTCTCTAGTATAAAAACGGCCAATGTCTATCGTTTCCGTGACTCACATCAATATGATTGACGTAACTTGTTAAATTTAATCCGCAAGCCCCAACACGTTTCATGTTCGTCGGCATTTGTCACTTTCGACTAAAGAAAAACAAATGATGTCAACATTATTCTTCCCCCGTTGCGACTAAATACTAGACAAAAAAAAAATACATTTCCCATTACAAAAAGACAACAGTTCTAAAAAAATAGCACATACGTTCCACGCAAGGCCTAACCCAAACCCTTCCTAGCCAGCTACCTCACGCAAACAGCAATATCGCGAATATTATTTTGCACTGTCAGCAAATATGTTCTTTCAGTTCTCACTGAAACAAAAACACCACATTAATAAATTTTTCATTTAAAAACAGCACCGTTTCCGACAAACTACATATCACCTCCATTTGTTTTTCGTCTAAACATACCAATTATCAAATAATTGTTGTTACCAGACCGCGTAAACATCCCGCACTAAAATCCCTGAAATATTTCTGTAGCCAACGCTATCTCTGCACTGAACTAACAACAACACTCAAAAATATGTTTGTATTCCCTTTCGCTCGCATAGCACGCTTTAACAATTTCGCATTATCTTTCAATTCATACAACTGCATAAGGAAACAGAACGACACAAATTTCTCAGTGATTTCCTCCTTCTTCGAACTATTACGAAAGCTTGAGCAAACTCTCTAGATCATTGAATATTAAACAGAAACATAACAAAACACGTCAATGACTTCCCAATATAGAGCGACGAGTCGCAGAATCAAGGAATACCTGAATATACCCTACGTATACCAGCAGCATTTTCGTTCGCGGTCCTTTGCCACTTATTCACTTCCAACTTCCCCAAACGTGTATAGTCAAAAATAACCACAGAAAAATAAATTCACGCATCACGCAAACAGCACTCTGCCCCAGCTCTCATCCTACCGCTTTAGCCAAGCCACTCGACCGAGTCTTTTAGTCGCGGACACGGCCCAATTTAATATTCGGGCGATGACGTAATCGCCCGAATAACGAGCAGTACTTTATGTGGTACTGTTTATTATGCTGTACAAGCTAAGGTGGTTCTAGCTTTTATTATGTCTGTGGATGAAACCCTAGTGTGTGACCATTCAAACAAAAGCTATTGAGCAGCACTTTCATGTGTCACTGTTTATTATGCTGTACAAGGTGGTTCTAACTTTTAAGTCTGTGGATGAAACTCTAGTGTGTGACCATTCATATGAAAGCTATTGAGAAGTACTTTCATGTGTCACTGTTTATTATGCTGTACAAGGTGGTTCTAACTTTTACATCTAGTGGAGATGAAACCCGGCTAGTGTGTGACCATTCAAATGAAAGCTAATGAGCAGTACTATTATGTGGTACTGTCTAATATGCTGCACACACAGAATACTTATGAGATATAACAACATGAGAAACATTTTTCTTACGTTTCCTCTTTGTTTTTAACCTGTAGAAGCGAAATACCGTTAACCAAACTAAATTTTAGCAGAAGTTTCTAACACGTGAATTCATGGCAAAGCAAATACATCACTTTTTTCTACTCTAATCGAATACCCAGACTCCATTTGGAAATACATCACTTTTTCCCACTCTAATTGAATACCCAGACTCCATTTGGTCTAGTCGCGTTGGCCCGACAACGCAATTGTTTCTTGAAATGCGACCACCTCCGTAAGCGACCACTTTTCCAATATACCAAAGTTTCCTCAGTCAAATCACCATATTCGAAACCTCTAGTGTAAGCGACCACCTACTTTTGCAATTGGGGCCGATGGTTTGAAATTTTCTATTGTTTTTAACCTCCGGTAAGCGACCACTTCACATGTGGTCGTGCAAACGCTATCATTCGCCATCCTTTCGTTCCTAATGGATTCTTGTCTTTTGTGCACTATTCATAAAACAAAATAATGGTTTCCTAATTTTACAGGTGCGTTTCTGAGCTTCTTGTAGCCATACCAAAATAGATGAAATTTTTCCTCCCTTCCTTTACATGATGCTACTGAAATTAACTCCCCTTATAATCTACCCTGGGTGCCAGAGGGATTTCTTTTCCTTTTTCCTTTGCGCGAACTGTAAGCGGCATCGCGCTTTCGCCCTTTTGTCGCCCCTCTTGCGAACACGGAATTTTAAACTAATATTAACTCCACCTTATAATCAAGCACTGGACAGAAATCGCCGAAGAATTTGTCCATATATATGAATGCTGAGTTACTAGTATTTTAGACATTTATTTGCCCGGTTGTTGCATGGGGTATGTTCCGGTACAACTTGTTATGTTTTTTTTACTACTTTCTTTGTAACACGGTATCTATTTTGTTCAGTATGATGAGAGAAACAACATGGTATTATTCTAGCTAGCTAAAATGTGTACTGACTTTTTTCGCTGTACTGTTTGTGTACGAACGCCTATACGGTATGTCATCTAACCCGGCCATGCAAATATGACCTTATGTTACTAATGCGCATGCATTCGTGTATCTATAGATGACATTATTTTGGTTCAAGAAAAAGTAACAGTCAAATTCGCCTGTCTGTCAGATCTCTGCTCTATATATCTATGCTTGATATCGTGAGAGCTGGATGCAGACAACTCAAACCCCATCCACTATGTCTTGCATGAAAATAAGTGTTAACGTTTTTATTATTAGATATATTTATAATCAGGTATATATATTGTGGTATATTTAGCCATGTTACCAATTGACGGCACTGAGGTGATACTCAACTAAAGTACATATGGAAAAAACTGGCTTATTCAGTTTAATCTGTCAGTACTGACCAGTACTATACTAGCTTTGACGCCCAAGATAGCAATATGTTGGATTAAATTTGTTGTAGAATGGAAACTTCGAAAAGAGCTTCACATAAAGCCGTTAATTAAAACCTTGCATGAATGGCTTATTTTTGTCCAATCGTGTTAAACTACACTTTAATTACGGAAACCATACTTTGACAATCAACTAGAACTCCATTTAAAGGGAATCCGGAAGGTTGGGCATTTCTACAGAAATTTTTTCTGTCGCGCCTGTATACTTGTTTCAGTTTACCAGCCAAAAGGTTTTTCATTTTTAAGACTAGTTGAATACGATTTAATTGTCCAGGTAACGAAACACCTTTCATAGAGAACAGCAGACAGATCTAGCCGGAATATATGACAATGTTTAATGTTTTGAAGACGTACCGCTTGTGCAATAACGACAGGCTGACACTGCAAGTCTTAGCGATAATACATGACCCCATTTTTCACTGTGGACATTCAGACATATTTCATCCTTGTTGAAGATTAAACTCTTGTTATGTGGATTAGTCCTTTCTCTAAGTCGCTCTAAAATAAGAATGCTAAAAGGCATGCCATAAAAGAGCTTATGAATACGACCATTTGTTTTAAGTTCATCTCAAAACAATTCGTTAGGTAATTTTCGGATTTGAGTGCTTTTACCATGTAGGGCTTTCGTATGCGAGCCTTTTCGGAAGTAATTCGTGTCAAAATTCGATTACAATAATGAAAGTTTCCTCTGATGCAAACACATTTAATGTTCGCCTTGATTCAATGGATATTGATGCGATGTTTTGCTGTATTGATGTCGCAACGCCGAATTTAGAAAGAGTAAATTGAATTTTCGTGATCGAGAGTGACAAATTGAACATGGTTTACTTCACTCGAAGGCGAATATTTCTGCGTCAATGAAACTTTCTTCGCACTCATATTCAAATATTGCCCAAGGTAATTTTGTCTGGAGCTTAATTAAAAGGAAATTAAACAATAGTACAATTATTTGTTTAAACAGAGAAAAGGATATTTCAAGGTTAACAATCTTTATCAATCGCACATAAAATTTCGCGCGCGTACACCTGAACACACAACTTAACTCTCTTGAAACACGCAAGTGTGATTCAAAAGTGAAAAATTTGCCATTTTTAACTGCTTCAGTTTCAAGCTAATTTTCTGCCAGACACTCATGTATATTCAGTAGCTTTGTTATTTATTACAACGCGACGAATGTGTTGGCAAAAGGATCATGGAATAATAGACCAAAAGAGCTGTTTCTTATTAAGCCGACTGTCGAGCGAAGCCGTTCGTTTTGCTGTCCATTTTTCACTTCGGTTCCCAAAATTTCGCGGCGAAAGTTCCCTCTGAGATTAGTTGTTGTCTTTCGGTGATTTGTTTCTCGTATTAAAGCGTCGTGGGAGCTTATTTGAGTTTCGTGCACCAGTGACAGTACGTCCATTCCGCCTACAATGATCTGAGCCTTGAATTCCATAGAGAAACGACAAATTCTATTCCGCCATTGTATCCGTAGACAATTAGATACTCGGTATCCAGTTTCTGTGGTATTGTTTGATGTTTTTGAATTATTCATTGTGTGGCAATTAGACGGGAAAACAATAAGCAAGCTATGCGGGGCACATTGGTTAGGCAATAACGTAAATGTAACACTGTAGCCAAATGAACTCGGCGCGACTCTCGTCATGAACGTAAATTATCTTCGCCGCTAAAAGGGTCGCATTTAAGTTGCTTGGAAACGCTTTAGTTCGTGTTTAAGGGAGGAGTGTTTCACAATGCGCTTATTGACGGAATATTTGAAACACTCAAATCGCATTAGATTGCTTGTATGACAAACTGCGTTGCTATTAATTCAGAACAAATTCCTCTGAGAGTTCAAAACTAATTTGGCTGTCTATTGCCAGGAGCAGGCGCTGTTGTTTACACGACTAAAGAAGGCCTTGACAGGCCACACAGAAACTATTTAGACACTTGGACCAATCACGGCGACCGTAAACAAAGCCTCTTGAATTTCTTGAATGTTAAAAAAAATAAATTGAACAAAAGGGACCCGTCAGTCACTTCTTGTCGCGTCAAGAGGGTACTGCACTCAAGGTTGAGTGTCCTGCGCGACAACCGCTCCTTGTCTTCAAGAGATTTTCAAGTGTTCGTTGACGAGATTATGGCAGATACCTCGTTCGTGATCCAACAGTCCTTCTCGGAGCGGAAGCCTCCGCGGACTCCCAAGTGCGCGCGCTGCCGAAACCACGGTATGGTCTCGTGGTTAAAGGGACACAAGAGGTACTGTAGGTGGCGAGATTGCAACTGTGCTCAATGTACGCTGATCGCCGAGAGACAGCGCGTCATGGCGGCGCAAGTGGCCCTCAGGCGTCAACAGACCCAGGAAGAAAGCATGCGGGTACAGATAGTGAAGAAACCCCCGGCTTATGTAACCCCCCTTGTTGGCGCAGTGCCGCAGTTTAATAGTGTTGCAAGAACCTGTTCAGACGAGACGCAGGCGGTGCTATCATACCGGCCAGTCGCTCCGTACGGTAAGTGAACCGTAAACGCTCCCTTAAAACCATTCTTTCTCTAGTTGCGAGACCTGGCTGTAGAAATGTCATACGCCGCGACGCGCATTAGGAATTCGCGATTGGCTTGCGACTTTCCGGTCGTTTACTGAAATCTTTGGCCGGCGGGTACAATTTATAACATGTAGCAAATTGATATATGTTTGTAGTTTCTTAACTTGTCAATTACACGCCTCCAAAATAAACAGTGAAGCGTTTCATCTCGGCGGAAACTTTAGCGTGCCGTTTGGACAAGGTTTATCGCGTTCTTTCATCAAATTGTGACAAGGTTATTTTTTGGTTGCACGCGGAGTGAAATTGACGTAAAAGGCATCCATCTAATTTCCGTGGATTTTGCCAGCGTTTAATATTGATGAGTTAAATATGCAGACATGGTCAACACAAGATCTAATTAGCCCTTGTTCTACTCTTTTGTAAATCAGTGCATTTTGTCCGGTATTGTATTTTCAACTAATAAAACAAACTGAAGTAATGGGAGTTTGGAACATTTCTGGGTACGGGAATGAAATTTCGTCGTGTATTTTCCCAGACGTTTCGGCGGAAAAGTATCCGCCCGAAAGAACGTGATGTCTTAAATCGGCCATTGTGTCCCAAAACTGGAACAAAACAGTTTTCTTTCAACGGATAAAAGCCGCTTACAAAAGGTTTACTTCAATGAAATGTATTGCATGGCACTTACAGAAAGAGTCTGCATCAAGCGCGAAGCATCGACACCCTAATGTAATGGTTAAAATTAATTTCGTTGTCGATAACCTTTTTTCATTAATTCTCTCTCTATTTTGTCTTTCGCTCAGAAAACTCGCTTGCTCACTTCAAAACCAATTTCATTACCCTTATTAGTTAAGTATTCCTTTTAGCTCCAAGCGTTGGAAATTGTACACTTTAAAAGCTTTTGCGAGATAATTTAGTGGCTTCATAAATCTATATCGAAACGGGCTTGACTTTTCAGGCAAATTGTCCATTGTGAATAATCTCAGGCTAGCCAAAAGCTTTTCGCTTTCAGTTGCATTAAAAACTTTCTTCACACAGCGTTTTCGCTTTTGTTTAAATATATAACCTAGACAAGAGCTAAAACCAAGCCAAAACCATCGCGCCCGCTTTGAACGTCCTCAATTCGGGCATGCAAATAAAACATACTGGTGAACGGTGAAAATTCTCGGCAAATTCGTAACAACGTACGCGTGCCATTTGATAGCTTATTCGCGGCAGAAAACGCAAGAACGCAACCGAAAACCGAAAGGTATATTGAACAAGCTAGACGAATCGTCACAATGAAGGTTACATTTTCTAATTGCGAGGCTCTTATCCGGAAACAAATAAACGATGCAATCAATATTAAGAAGAAGTTTTTTTTTTCTTGCAAGATTCTACAAAGAAATTTTTCGGTCGCCAAGTAACCAAGACACTATAGGAGCTTTTTGCGTTGTATAGAGTTCTACTCAATTTGCATTCATTTGCTTTATTTCGGTTCACCTGAATGGAAATTGTTTTTTTCTTTACTAAAAGTCGCTTTGTAGTTGACCCGCCCTCCCAAAAGAACGACGTAAATTCGCTAGCATGCAAGTCTGATAAAAACAAGGTTCCAAAACTGGCAACTCGCTTGATTAAAAACATTACTATAAACCTTTTTTTTAGTTCTGTTATCTTTTTCAGCAAAAAAGCGCTCTTTATATTTCTGTGATGAGTTTGTTTTACTTTTCCGTGCTCATTTGAAATGGACCTGATCTATTCGTCGATTCAATTAACATGTTATGAATGACACAATATCCTGGGAGATATTTTTGTTTTCTCGAATTTGATATTTTAATTAACCTGGCTCGGAAACTCAGTAAACCTGCTAAAATCAAAAACACGTTCAGTTCCAAACTAGGTCAAGATAAATTTCGATATTCTAAAGTCTGAAATCTGGCTGAAAAAGGCCATTTTGGGGATATATATATTTTTTATCCGAATTGGGCTTAGAATTCAGCTATTTTATGGCTTTTTATCCTTATTTGTTCTAAGCTATTCTTTTTCGGAAGAAAATCACGTTTTTCTTGTCGAAAAGAGTCCATTATGTGTTAACGATTTTTATGGTCGTTTGCTTGCCATTTTATCAGTGACATTTTCTTAAAAGCGGCTAGATTTAAAACTTTAATTCATTATCCGGCCGACACAAGTCAGCTGAAATCAGGCTTTTTTTTTTACAGTTCTTTTAGGACAGTTTCTCGAATTTGATATTTTAATTGACCTTGCCGCTCTAAAACTCAGTAAACCTGTTAAAATCAACAATGACGCACGCGTTTGTTTCGCGCGCTTTACGTAGTGATCAAATCCTAATTTCTCTTCACCTTTTCATAGCAAATTCAAATACACAAGTCATGAGAATTAACCACCTGGTCATTTCAGGAGTAAAACTTGACTAAACGCTAAATTCTCCCCCAAAGGATTATCAAAACTGTATGGAAACAGTGTGGAGAATTTGAATGTTGAGTTTGGAAATTAAAGCGTTAAAGCCACGAGGGGTGCTTGCTGTTTTCTTTCTCTCCTTTACGTTATTCAATTGACAAAAAAATTAAAATTAAAAAAAGCAACATTTATTTTAACCGGCTAGCGGCCTTTTTCGCCACCATCATGCTAGCTTGTTTCAGGCGTTCGGTCAATCTCGTACCCAGTGTCAACGGTCTCCTCAGTCAGCGGTGGCGACGACTACCGCTGACTGAGGAGACCGTTGACTCTGGATACGAGATTGGCGTTCGGTTATTAGGAAGCGGCGCGAATTTAAAAAAGAAAAAATAGAAAAAAGGAGAACTCTTCCGAGCTGGAAAGATCACAATGTTATCGATGTTTTATTTTAAAAAAATATCCTCTCCTCTCGTATCCAATAATCACTTCGGAAATTGAAGGCTTGCCAGATTTTACAGCGGTTTTCAATCAAGTGCGGAAAGTATTCCGGATTACTGCGCTCTGTGATTGGTTTAAAAAGCTCGCGCCACCTATATATTCAACCAATCAGATGCAAAACCAAAACCAATCGCGTCTTGGTCACTCGCGTTTTCCCGCGCTTGGCATTTCCTTCGAGTTCTCATTGGTTCATTGCGTTTACGGTTGTTGCGATTGGCCATCAGAAAACCGTCCTTTAGTCACACTTACGTTTTTCTGTTATTTTGTTTAGAGGTCGAAAGGGAAGCAATAAAAGAAATGCCGAAGCCAACTCAACTAAAACCCAACGCCTCGTACGAGGTCAAAGTTAAGGAAGAACCAGTGAGCCCGGTCAGCTTCGAAGAAGAACAATTCTCAGATTGTGAAGAAAACCGGAAAAGATCCGCCAGTGACGAAGAAAAGGAGCCTGAGTACGAGCGACCAAAAGTGCCACGCCTCTCCCCCCACAGGAAGGAGACCGAAACATTCAAATCCTCTTTAGAACTGCTCCAGCGAATCTTTCCTCACCAGAGTAGGGCTATCCTCGAGCTCATCCTTGGCGCTTGTGAAGAAGATGTAGTCAAAGCTATCGAGTCTCTCCTCCCGGAGAACAATCCAAGACCGTTTACTCTCCCACTCCCCCTCAGGAGCTATGGATCTGGTTCGCTTTTATCCTGCGACGGAAGCTCCAAGTCAGCGTTCTCTCCCATTGCAAAGTCTCCACCATTTATTTATCCGGGACCTCTACCCGCGCAAGCGCAATCGCTGAAGAGTCCGAGTGATAAAAGTCCCGGCACACCAAGCGCGTTTCAACCTGTCCATTCGTCTTGCAGCCCGCCAGAACTTAGCCCCTCAATGGCCGATAGATTCCAGTTCCCTGTCGTGGCGGGATATTTCTTCAACAGGCCTGGCTCATCAGCACTTCTGTCGCTCAATTCCGCTCAGCAGAGGACTGGGACGCTTCCGCCGGGTTCCAAGTTCTGTAGGCATTGTGGGTTCTCGAGTAAAGCTGGGGACAAGTTTTGCAGTGAATGTGGAAAGCAATTGGAATGAACGTACAATTACAACTAATGGAATTTTGGATAGTTAGAGCTGCAGAAACAGAATTGACATTGTGATTTTAAGTCATGCGAATTAAATAATTCAGGCGCTTCGGGAGCGCGTATTTTCCTAATTAGTTAAAGAGGAATGGCAAAAATTGCTGAATTGAAAACTAGGGATTTTAACATTTAGATTATTTTTGTGCACTGTAAGAATGAGCGGAAAGATGATTGTGATTTTTTGAAAAGGCAATCGAACCAGGAGAGACGAAGTTAACTTATTTATTATGGAACAGCAAGCACTTGAGATTATTTTTCCTGGTTTCCTGTCGTGTTGTTTCAATAGATTGCCTGGGAGATAATCGTGCTTAGCTTAGCGAGAGAATAAATTCAACTATTTTAACAGAACAAAGTTTATATGGCTGCATGTTAAATCATGATGACTATTTACCGAATCTTGCGTCAACAAATCCAAGATTTTCGGGGAGTCCCAGTGAGTCAGAGTTCCTGCTTAGAATTTAGTTAGCTTGCGTAGCTGGTGACGCAATGAGAGCGCATAACCCGATGACGCAATGTGAGCCTTAATAAGCAGCCGAGCCACGACCCGTAACAACGCATTGTACCATGGTCCGCCGACAAAGACCGCGCGCCAGCTATGCATGCAAGCTAGAATTAAGTGTGAGCCGAGTTTAAAAGTGAATATTGAAGAATCGATTCTGATTGGTTAAGAAAGGCACGTGCCTTTGCGTGGTCCTGACAGATTCCGCGGGCGCCTAATTGTAACCATGTATTGTAAATACGTTGAGTCTCCAAGTATTCATGGCGCGTTTTTTTCATTGTACGTAGATCGAAAGTAGACTAATACACTCTTGTGGTTATGTTTTTGTTTTCTTCCTGTTTGTGTTGTCTGCAATAAATTTGCCTGAAGCTCTGTGCTTGTCTAGTGTTACACAAAATGTATACAGCTGTTTCGAGAAAGGTTGTCGGAAAAAAGCGCATCAAACCCGCGATGCCTACTTTTTCTGCTTTCTTTTAGCACTCGCAAACATACGTCCATGGCGTCTCTTGCCATTCTCTCAGATTTCCTGAAATGCTGAAGTCAAGGAACCGTGAACTTAAAAATACCCACAATACCTTTCTGGATTGTCGCGTGCGCTTTTTCCCTACAACCTTTCTCGAAACAGCTGTATATTCGAAACCCCTGTCCAATGGCCCTTTCACGTTTTTAATTGCGTGGGGCACAAGCTGTAAAATATCTTGATTTTGCTCCGCTCGCTCCTTGAACTATGTAGAATACAAAACATTTCAAAATGGAGAAGAATAGACTGCGAGCAGTCCCTCTTTCTTTCTTTATCGATCGCGAAGCAAGCGCGAGAGAGCGGAAATCGAGCGCGAAGCGCGAGCGAGCGGGAAATGGGCCGAGCGGAAGTGAGTCACGAAGTGACGAGCGGAAGTGAGTCACGAAGTGACGAAGAGCGAAAGATACGAGGATAAAGACAGTCTTTGGACTTTCAGACATTGGCGACAACAAATGCTGATGGTTCACTTCATAAATACAGTTTTTTCCACATAGCGCTGAGTTTCGTTGATTGATTCATAATCTAAGATCGTACTCAACACACACGCTTGCGGCTACAACGATCTGAGAAAATAGAGAGGCTGTGAACAGACTAACTCAACACAAAACAAGCAGTCTTGTTTAAATAGGCAATGTTATTTTTTCGTGCAATTTACCTCGCAAAAACTCACGAGTCGCGTGTGTAACAAGAATCCTTTCTTCGCACCCGGGGGCTGGTTTATTTTTGGCCGTACGTGACCTAAAGGGCAGAGTTTGTTATTAAAAAAGTTAATTTTCAATTGCTTACGGCTTGGTGGGCGGAGTTATCTGGCACGCGTTTGATGCAGAAAAGCCGGCAGTCCCTCTATCTTTCGCTCTTCGTCACTTTGTGACTCACTTCCGCTCGGCCCATTTCCCGCTCGCTCGCGCTTCGCGCTCGATTTCCGCTCTCTCGCGCTTGCTTCGCGATCGATAAAGAAAGAAAGAGGGACTGCTCACAGTCTAGGAGAAGAACTACATACACAACTCTTTAGTTTGACCGAAAGATCTTAAAATGATCATTGGATCATTGTTGCTAATGCGGATCGGTTTTACAACGTTTTTTTTTTTTATAAACAAGTTCTTCTACATTTTAAAACAGTTAAAGATGATTTCCAGTCCGTCAGTGCGCATGTTCAGGGTTTGTTTACATTTTTGTTTTGAATTTGGTGATACGTTACACTTTGGTGATAGCGTACAAGAAGTTGTTATGAAGTTGTTATGAAGTTTTGAGTCCGCCATTACGTGTCGTTGAGTTCCTGAATGCTCGATGTGCTGAAACGTCGGTTTGGGATAACGCCGAGGTTCTTCTACTCGTTATTATTGTTGGGCAAGGATATCTGGCGTTAATAATAAAGAAAAATTTAAGTTTGTACAACAATTTCTATTTTCGCTAGTATTTACATTCCTTCGTATGCGACTCATAAACATAGCAGGCGGAGATTGCGCAGTACGGACTGCAAATCATGTCAAGAAAATCATGAAGTTTTGCAATTGCTCTCCTTTACTGAACGAAAAGTTGCCTTTGATACACACCTTTGACTAGGGTCACAGGTGACAAAGGTCAAAGATCAAATTAAAGGTGCTGCCAAATTTGACTTTGACTGGGACAAGGGTACTTTTGACTACGGTCAAAGTTGTTACTAACTTTGACGCGAGTCAAAGCTTGTCAAAGGCGATAAAAGGTGTTGTTTATCTTTGACCACTGTGTCCAAGTTAGTCGTCCATCTTTGTGTCACCTTTGACCCGAATCAAAGATTGAGACAAAGCCAATGTTCTATTATTATGAAAATATTTAACAATTATCGAGTAAAATCACGCGGAACATGTCCTGATACTCGGCCGTGTTGGCTAAAATCAGACGATATATTCCGCAAGATTGAGCAGGATATAAATTGTTTTATTATTTAACAAATTTTTCAACGAGTAACAAAATAAAAGCATCGAAATGTTCTAAAAGTCCTCTAAGGGCCTCCACAGACTAGAGAGATAGTTGTCGACAACTTTAGTTGTCGATCATAAAAAGTTGTCGATAACAAAAAAGCCAGTGTGTGAAGCTAGTTATCGATAACTAACTCGCTTCACACACTGGCTTTTTTGTTGTCGACAACGTTTTATGATAGTTGTCGATAACAATTGGTCTAGTCTGTGGAGGCCCTAAAACTTAGCAGCGCTTTCCAATATGTTGGACGAATCTTCTTGCGCGCACTTACAGATATATGTAGTTTGCCATATTTCGGAAATGCACTCAAGATTGGAATTTCGATGCTTTTATTTTGCGACTTGTTGACAATTTGATGAATAAGTAAAACATTATCCTGCTCAATAATATTGCAGAATATCGTCAGATCTTTAGCCAACTTGGCCTATAAAGGCCTTGCAAAAGTCCTTACACCATTTTAATAACTCCAAAAACAAACACTAAAAAGAACAGATATATCAGGTCAATTTTATGCAAAATATTTTCCAGATTATTCAGTGGCTTTTATTTTACAAAGGACTCAGCAGTGTCAGGAGCCTTTTCCAAGTTTTTTTCTGCTTAGTTTTCTTCATCCTCAGGCTCATTCCTGTTTTGATTCTCCACCATTTCTGAAGAGAATGCAATGACAAGTGTCAGCCGTCCCCTCGCCCCAACCCCCCTCGCCCCAAATCCCCCGCGTCGCTTGGCCTCTCGGGGGGTTGGGGCGAGGAGACGGCTGACACTTCAGACACGAAATTGTTCAAGAGACAAAGCTAAAGTACTCTGACTTAAATCCCGGGGGACTCCCATACAAAGGTGACAGGGGTAATCGTCGAACTTTTTAGGGTTTGTGGACGGAAAGACTAGTTTCTGGAACCTTTTATGGGTGGACCGGAAATGATCTGGATCGATCGAGTGTGAGTGTAAGCTGATCTTTGGGACAGAAAAGTGTTCGCTTAGGAGAGGTGTCTGCTTATGGGAGTTGTAGTAGTGTTTGTATGTGGCTGGGGCCATGACCAAGTGTCCTCTTACAGGAGGTATCCGCCTACGGGAGGTGTCCGTTAGCGGGGTTTAAATTTAGGAGCATAATGTGTCAACCCGACCCCTACCAGCCTTGGGGGAAGGCTGAAGCTATAAACGTAATATGTTGTAACGCAATCATGATGTAACGCAATATTATCACTCACCGTCACAAACTATATCCCGGATTCTTCCCACTCGTTTCTTGAGCGCGGCGAATGTGCTCACTCTAATCGCATCGTCAGCGGTTGACGCCATGGATAGCAACTCCTCAATGTCCACCTCTTCGCCGATTCCCACCGACACAATGGTCACGTGATTTTCCTTCAACGCCATGGATGCGCGCGCAACCGCTAAAGCGCTTTCTGATCTTCCATCGGTGATCACGACGAGAATCTTCGGTACATCCTCGGGTCGCGAGCCTCCCTCGGCGGAGAAAAGGTCCGTAAGAGCCAGCTGCAAGGCTCGTTCGGTTTTCGTTTCTCCTTCGGCGGGTTGAATGTTGTCGAAGGTCTCTTTCAGGAGGAGTATGTTGTTGTCAGCGCTGAATTGAAAATCAAACATCACGCTGGCTCGTGTGGAATAGCGGATGACGCCAACACGAGTGTCGTTGTGCGAGATTTCAAAGTTCGTGATCACGTCCCACACAAAGCTCTTGGTTTCTTGGAAGTTGCCTTCGCTGACCGAAGAAGAATCCATTATGAATGCTAAATCTGTTTTCCCAACACACACTGAAAAATAATAATAAAAAGAGATCGAAAGAAAAAAAAACATTAGTTCAGGCTAAAAAAATCCTGTTGTACTGCGTCGACGAATAAGTATAACAGAGGGATTAGAATCACGTTTGTTTTTCCCGCAAATGGCAAAAATCCAATTTTGTGGTCTCAAGTGCCGCCTCTATGTGAAAGTGAGTAAAGTCGTGTTTGTCGTGAGCGTGTGAATGAAGTTTTTGAGTCCGCCATTTATACGAGTCGTTGAGCAATAGGAATGCTCGATGAGCTGAAACGTCGGTTTGGGATAACGCCGAGGTTCTTCAACTCGTTATTATTGTTTGGAAAGGATATCTGGCGTTAATAATGAAGAAAAAGGTAAGATTGTCCCGACATTTTTATTTTGGCTAGTATTTACATTCGTTCGTATGAGACTCATGTAAACATTGCAGCGGAGATTGCGCAGTACGGACTGGAAATCATCTTTAAATTAACAAGTAATTAAATAACTGGCTAAGTAATAAAAAGTAAAGTTGGGACATACCGTGTACAGTTCCGATATGCTCCCTCTCCCTAAAATAGCCCCACCCCTACCCCCCAAAAATATACTAAGTTCCCCAAATCTTAGACGAAAAAATCCTTCCGTAGATTTAGCTCATGTATTACTTCTTTCGATTATAGGTCACCTACTGTAGAGGTTGGTTTGTATTTTATGTCGTTTGGTATGCTCAGAGACTTGCGATGTTCATTTGAAGACTGCAAAACCTGTTTTTGGTTTCTTATCTGTATTGATAATTTAGCGCCTGACAGCTGTTATCACGCGTTATCACGCGTTATCGCGCGTTATCACGCGCTATTTTTCATCGTTGAACCACTGAAGAAAGGCAAAGGTTCTTAGTTAATAATTTTTTGGGCCGGCACTTTATTACGTTTTAATTTCAGTAACTGTACTCACGTCTTGTTTTACACGCGAACGGCATCTCCATCACACAGCTTTCGTCACTCCATTTCCCCCAATCAGGATCAGCGTGAATGGCCACACAATCCTCCTTGCGATTTTTAGTGAAGTATGAAGGTTCGCCAGGTGCCCACCTACAGAATGAGCTCAGTTAGCTATGAAACGTTACGTTTCACGAGAAATTTTACCTTGATCACCGGCTTGATTCCTTCCTTCCTTCCTTTCCTCTCTCCCTTCTCCCTATCACCCTCCTAACCTCCTCCCTTCCGTCCTTTCAACCTTCCTTCCTTCCTCACTTCCTTTCCTCCTCCCATCCTCTTCCTTCCTCCCTCCATTTCCCCCACCCAATCTTTCTCCCAACCGTCCTTTCAACCTTACATCCTTCTTTAATTTCCTTCCTTCCGTTCATTTATTCTTTGTATTAGTTAATGTTCAAACCATTATTGTAACTAAGCCTATACCTCCCTTTGGAGAGTAATGCGCAATAAAGATATACTATTACTATTACTATTACTATTACTATTACTATTACCATTACCATTACCATTACCATTACATTAATTACTATTACTATTACTATTACTATTACTATTACTATTACTATTACTATTACTATTACTATTACTATTACTATTACTATTCATTCATTCATTCATTCATTCATTCATTCATTCATTCATTCATTCATTCATTCATTCAGTCGTTCGTTCGTTCGTTCGTTCGTTCGCTCGCTCGATCGATCGATCGATCGTTCGTTCGTTCGTTCGTTCGTTCGTTCATTTATTCATTCATTTATTATTAGTACTTCTCTTACCTTGTGAATGTGACAGGATGGTTCTTGTCAGACCATTCGTATACTCCATGATGACCGAAATCCGACGCCCCGATCCAAAACTTAGAGAACCCGAGTATCCGACGAATTTGTCGGATTCTCTCGGTGACCCATCGGCTCTCTTTCAGTGTTCGGATGCTAAGCAAATGCCCTCCCTCCATTTCTTTGCAGTATCGCTCGGCCTCAGTCCAACTCAAGCCATTCCAAGGTAAAGGAATAAATTTGTAGATGTGATTTCCCCATTCCCAATCTGAAATGAAGTGTGCAAAACAATCGTTCATATTGAAAAATCACATCACAAACAAGAAAGGAGGATCTAAGAGAAGGATTCCTCGTTCCCCGTTATTTTTTTTGAAATCTATTAATAGTTTCGCGCCATTTTCTTCTGATCGTGGCTCCGACATCACGTTACTCGAACTGACCAATCAGGTAGCGCTCTTAAAATAGCTCAGCTATGGACTGATAATTATTAGATTTCAACGAATTATCATTGGAAGACCGGAGACCAGGGGCCCATATTTCTCTTAGATCATCCTCTCTTGTCACAAACTATAAGCAATTTTGATCTGTTTCTGAAGCAGTTTTGTCCCTTGAGCCCTCGATCCTTTTGGATAGCTTTCATTCTTAGTGCTGACCAAAATGTTCGAAGGCTCTAGAGAAGACAGATGATAGGAATCACAAAGTGTCCTCGTTGATAAAAGTTCACCAAAACACACATAATTTTGTCAAATATGAAGTAATATGAAAATGACAAATAACCCAGTCATATATGAAGTATTTAAAATACAATACCTGCATTCAATCCTGGACATAAGTGAGAGAATAAAAGAACGCTTTTGAAGTTAAATTTTGAAACGCGAAAGATGGAACCGTTCTTGGCGCTCGGCAATTTGCGATTGGTTTTAAAAGAAAAACAATTACCAGAGGTCTCTTCTAAATATAATTATTTTAAGGTGAAGCAGAGACGGACGCATTGGTTGGTGCGTTGGATTCTGGGTTAGAGCCCCGGTCGGAGATAATCTCCGTATCCCAGGGCATCATGATTTAGAGGTTGGGTCGGAGAAGTTATGTTGTGTTCTTGAGCAAGACACTTTACTCTTGCGTTTCCCCTTTTCCATCTCTGACTGTGGTCTGGATTAGAATAATTGCCAAAATTAGCCTGACCCAGAAAAAGAAAAGCCAAACCACCTTGCAGAATGGAAACAAAGAATTACATCTTCAGTTGTTTGAGGCAATCAGTTTTTAGTGCCAATACAGTATTTCAACTTGGCGCTCGGCAATTTGCGATTGGTTTTCATTGTCTTAGTAGTAGTTACAGAAGTCCTATTTTTACTTTAGACTACCTCGTGTACCCCCCCCCCCCCCCACCCCCCCCCTCTTATCAATGTTGTCTGAATTCCGGATCCAGACTGTTAAGCGACAACATTAAAAGGGGGGGGGGGGGGGGGGGGTTAAGAATCAATGTTATTGTTTATTCTATCAATGAGGTCATGCTTTTTTAAATAGAAATGCAATTTTCAATTGGTTGTAACTCTATAGGACTGCACTAATTGAATGCGACGAATATACTTTATATTATGCGCAGCTACCGTTATACGGCTGGTATAACAAGCCCTTCGCGCGCAGAACCCTATCACGTGAACTTGTGAATCATAAAAACATGCGCCGCGCCACTGAAAGCACCTATACTAGCACCTGGCTGCAGCAGACTCGTCAGTTTAAGAGCTTTTAAGGTTCTTTATTAAGCCTATGGCATTTTGGAGATCACTGAGTGACGTTTAATCGCTGTTTTAATTATAACAGCCAATGAACAAATTATTTTCTAATAAACAAATAATCATTGTCGTGTAACGACGACTTTATTTATTCATAGTATGACATACATGCAAAACAAAATTATAAAAGAAAATACCTTTTTGGTTCCGTCTTTGTCGGCAACTGAAAGAACAATTTGAAGTCCGTAAATGCAGAAAAGTCGGCTAAAAAATACGGAAATGAATGGAGGCATTGCCTGTAAAGGTTTTCTGACCTGAGCCAGATGTGCTATAATCAAAACGTTCTAATTCGTTTATCCAATTGCCCGTTCTGAAGTTCCAATAGAGACTGGGGACGAGTTTTTAAATTTAAATTTAATTAAAAATTGGAGCCCATCACAAGAAAGATCACATTAAAATTAGTCAGTTTACCAAGTGTGGGGTTGTTTCGTTAGATTGCAACCATGTAGAAGGCTTTCAAATATCAGAAAAATTAGAGACTTTGTATTGATTTGGGGGACGCCATCTCTGAATTAGACAAAATTTTCAAGCAAGCAACCGTGGACGACGTTTGTATGGAATTTGAGCGACCTTTGACAGCTCACAACCTGGTTACTATATGCAATGTAACATAACCAAACTTGGTAAACGTACTCATTTTCATGCGATCTTTCTGGTGATGGGATTCATTTCTTATTATGACGCAATTTGAACAATGGGTAAACTAGGGCCCAGTCCCTTTTTGAACTTAGGCGAGCTGCTATTATTATCATAATATATGTATTTTCGTTTCCGGAACAGGCATATTCAAATGTTCCAGAAATTTCTGTTACCTGTTTAGGTTTTCTCAAGCTGCACATGGCTTGGCATCTTTGGGATCTCTGAGTGACGTTTATTCGCTATTATAACAGCGCGGAGTAAATGTATTCTTTTGAAGCAGAAAACATTTATTCAAGCAGATGATGACTTTATGCAAATGATGAAAATAAAATAAAGAGCTAAAAAGATGGCAGCAAAGATCATTTTTCAGTTGAACAATAAAATACGGAAAGAGAGACCCCTGGAATATTCTACTGCGTTTACTTGCCGATCACTTATGGAAACGGAAACGCTTTAAGCAAGAAACTTAAGCCTGTCCCGACTCCACAGAGAAAGGAAACTGTGTTCACGGTGAAAAATTATTCGCAGCAAGATTCAGTCATGGTGAAGTTATCTTGTGACGTACTGCAGTATCTCCCTTAAAGTCCGAAGTTCAAGAACTTTCTTCAACCTACATCGCTAATTGTGTCTTCAACAGTTTTCTATCCTATACCGCTATCATGTTGAACATTGTAACAATCCACGCCATACGAAAAACTTCGTCGTTGCCAAAACCTTAAAAACATTGCTCCTGAGTCTTGCTGTTTCTGATGTTGGTGTTGGTTTACTGGTTCAACCACTTTACATCTCAATTTTGGTCAAATGGTTACAGGAAAACATTCCCAACTGTATCGCCTACAAGGCTTTTTTCATCTTTATAAATTTGTTTTGTCTAGCTTCGTTATTTGGCGTTGTTGCCATAAGTGTAGACAGATACTTGGCAATTCATCTTCACCTCAGATATCAGGAACTTGTGACTCACAAGCGTGTTGTTGCAGTGGTGATCTCAATATGGCTGTTAAGTGCATTTCTGTCAATAATAATGTTTTGCCTTACAACTAAAATGGCTTCCGTAATTTTGTCCACTATTTTAGTTGTTTGTATCCTTGTTACAACAATAGTCTATTGCAGGTTTTATTTAGTTGTGCGACGCCACAAGGATCATATTCAAGGCCTTCAAATGCAAGAAGCACAACAAGTGGCACAGAATGTCAACATGGCCGAAAATTTTGCTAGCCTCACTAAATCTGCTGTCGGTGTATTCTACGTATATCTCGTGTTTTTGGTTTGTTACTTGCCGCGTCTTATCTATCTTTTTACCCGTGAAATCCAAGGCCCGAGCAGTATCGCTTTGAAGGTTTTGTCGGTGTACTCACTGAGCCTGGTATTTCTTAATTCATCTTTGAACCCTGTAATTTACTGCTGGAAGATGAGACACATTCGACACACTGTCATGGACATACTGTGCAACATCGTACGTCAGTACGGAAACCACCAAGCACGTTAATCGTAAGGCAGTTGAGCCTCCGGCCGGATTCTGTACTCAGTTCAGTGTTATTGTTTCCAGTTCGAGAACTCTACAGAGGATATTACACGGTGGCGCGAAGATATGAATTTTATTTTCGAGTGGTAGAAACAACCGTGCAAAAGCGGGAAATGACGTCATCGATATCATCACTAGTGAGGATATGGAAAATACGCCACTAGGGTCCCGAATGTAGTTTCCTATGAACTTTACGCTCTGATTGGTTAATTGCGCGACTCCATATGCTCATGGTGCACTCTGACGTCACTGGCTTGTTTTCGCGCGCTTGATGCTTCACTGGTCGCTCACTGTCAGTTCTCGACGTAGCGACAAATCTGCATCGATCTAAACAGGAAGTTTTGAATTACGAAATTACCACAAATCATGCAAGATGAATTATAAATCGGCTGAACAGCCTTGAATTCAACTAACAAGAGGCAAAGCGGATAAAATATTTTGTCGATATATGACGCGAAGTCACGAAGTGCTGGAATGTCATCGACAAAGCAAGTGGAGCCGGTGAAAGTTTACTAGGAGCAGTGGTTGTTGTTGATTAAGCTTATGTGGATTATTCTGGAAGAAATTTTCAACTAGAATAAAGGTTAGTTCAGAAGCTCTGCTTCCGAAACTTATTTTGTAGTTTTTGTACTGAAGCATCACAAAATTAACAGGTAAAAGAACTGGCAGAAAGAAATGTTTTGTCCAAATTATAGCTTTGTAGCGTTTTTCATAACCGAGTTATTGTCAAACTAATTTTCAGAAAATTACAGTATTTAGTATGTTGCCGCCATGTTCGCGTCCTTCAGAGGCGCACAAATATGGCCACCATAAAATTTCACAAGAAGTAGAGAAGATTCCATCGTCAATATCATTAGCTTTCACTTCAAATCTGTTTAGACATCACTTCTAAATTATTATCACGTCTGAAAATTTAAAAATGATATAAAAATATCCGGGTTTTGTGACAGTTCAGAAACTCGTTCATCCGGGACTTCACAAATTTCAAATAGCTTTATTTCCAAAAGGAATCACTGCATCGATACCAAACTTTGCATGGGATTAACAGTTTAACAATTAGATTTTAGAATTTTGATGAAAACAAAGAATACACAGAAGATACGAAGATGCATGAACATCGACAAAATGAGTTGTTTATTTCCCTTTGTTCAGCTTTATTCCAGTCCCACGCACGTTTTAAATTTAAGCTTAATATCCTGTCCGCTGTTTTTTTAATCTTGTGTCTTCTTAGTGTAGCTGATTATTTTATGCTGCAAAATGGCTGATCATTGTCACTGACTGTCAATTAACCTTGAGTCAATTATCGAGGGAGCTTTTTCGCGCAATTCAAGAATTAAGATTTCGACAGCCGATTTGTGTAAGATTAAAACTGTTTGCAGTGTTATGTTATAAAAGAAATGGTAAACGCTACAGCGGTGCGTAGATCGAGTTATGGATGCACTTGGGAGTTTGCTAAGCACTCAAGAAGCTAGAGTTGCTCTCGGCTATCGCCTCGAGCAGCTCTTTCGTTTCTTTCGTGCTTAGCAACCTCCCGCGTGCATCCATAACTCGATGTACGCACGCTGCACGTTTACCATTTCTTAAGTAAAACACTCGTGTCTATATAATAAATACATTTTCATTTACGGAACAGGCATATTCAATTCAGGCACAGGCATATTCAATGTTTCAGATACTTACGATACCTTTTTAGACCAAAACGCCAAGCAGTGATTCTGAATGTCAACCAAATTAAACTAACAAACATCACTCAGAGGGTACTTACTGTATCCGAACCTCTTTTTCTCTGTTAGCCTTGGAGGTGGTTCTGTAAAGATACAACTACATAAATATAAGAAACGCGATATGATTGGGATGTATACCGCCGCCCGGGGGGGGAGGGGGGGGGGGTCTCCCATATGAATGTGACGGGGATGCTCGTCGGAAATTTCATATTACACCCCTCAAAGGGACCAATCTGGGCGTGGCTCAAGCCTTTTTTGACCCCTAAAAGATACCATTATACACAGTATGACGGTATTTTGTTATTCAATTGATTTCTTCGCGTGAAACCCTAATAGATACCTTGATGGCTAAAAAATTATCGCCGTTCCGTCCGGGGACCAAAATTCGTAATTTACACCCCTAAAAGGGACGACGAGCATCCCCGTCACTTTCGTATGGGAGTCCCCCCCCCGGGGTATATCGTGTTTCCTCGAATAATAGCCGTCCCTCGATTAATTGTCCCTTTGGTGAAAATATATGAAATAATCACCTCCCTCAAATAATCGCCGCCCTCCCCTCTCCTCCCCTTTCCTCCACCCCTCCCTGTTAAGTTATTTACACCTTGGATAAGAAACAAGCTTTGATTTTTAGCAAGTTACACTGACTGAAAAGTCACAAAAGGACACGTTTCGTTACAATTTTTTCTTTTGTGATATTCATGTATTCTGATTAGCACATCAGAAATGTTCCGGGATAAACAGCTGCTGGAATCACAAGTCCATTTTCTAGGGTACTCTTTCCGATAACCTCTGCATAGAGCACGACTTCCAGCTCGCCCTCGGCTATTATTTGAGGAAATATGGTAGTACTAAAGACGTTTTCCGAACATTGTGACAAACCTCTTTGGTCGGAAAATTGGGCGAATATTCCAGAAGTTTTCCAAAGATGTTTCGACTTTATACCAACAAATTTCAGCTCAGCAAACATTTAGACCCGTCAGCAAACGCGACGATACCTTCATATTGTGAAATTAAAGATCTTTATCGTACAGTGTGCAGATAAAATCCTTGTAATTCAATGTAGTTTATACAAGAGAGTTTGATCTGATAGAAGGATTCCCTGTGCCCCATGATAATATTTGAAATCTATTAATAGTTTCGCGCTATGCTGTGAAAGTTATTTTTATTTCCTTCTGATTGAGGTTCCGACATCACGTTACTCGAACCAATCTCGTTCCCAGAGTCCTCGTTACCTTATCCAGCGGCTGTAACGGGCAAAAAGGACCTCTGGGATAGAGTGATCCGCCTGACCTGCGCAGTAAGACCGGAAGTCCAAGAACCTTGGCGTCCGTTAGTTAAAACATGGAGTCGAACACATGCGCAGTAGAACCGGAAGTCCAAGAATCCTGTCATGACGGATCGCTTCCCCCCAGAGGTCCTTGTTGGCCACTCCACCGCTGGACAAGGGTAACGAGGACTCTGGGAACGAGATTGTACTCGAACTGACTAAACAGGTAGCGCTCTTAAAATAGCTCAGGTATGGATTGATAGTTAAAAATAGATTTCAAAAAGTTATCATTGGAAGAGACCCCTGTGTGGGGGAATGCTTCTCTTAGATCATCCTCTCTTGGTTTATATAACAAAAGAACTTCAACCTACCCTCCGACTTACAGATATAGCCATATGCCTCAAAACAATCGTCCACATACCATCTGGACCTGCCACCTTCAAACTCCAGACGGACGCAGTATTCGTAATGCACTTGTTGTCGGGGTCTCCTCGGCTGACCAGGGGCCCAGGGAACAACATTATACCGGAGGGGTTTCCCATCAACAAAGTCCCACGCGTCGTTCATTCGCCGGTCGCTTCCTCCAATCCACAGCTTGACCTTGGAGTTCGTGCCTTGCAAAATGTTTCTAATTACGCCGTCTACCCATGTAAATTCGTTGTTTGAAACCAGGCTGGTTAAATGACCGTTTTCTTGCGTTTTACAAAGCGTCTCCGCTTCATTCCACGTGCGTGTGTCGTCCTCAGGAAAAACAAACTTGTAAATATAGTTGTTGTGTTCAAAAGCTGTTGAAAAACATTGAGGAATTATCACTTACTTTACAATGAATCGGGTTTAGCACACATTTAAATTCTTCAAAGGGGCTTTATAGGCGCTAGTTGGTGGCGTACCAGGGTAACCAGGCGTTTCCATAGCATGAAGTGGCTGGCTACTAGGAGTATCGTTACTCCACTAGATGGGATGCTAGTCCATCGCAGGTAGCCCGCCAGTATTTTTATTAGGTTGCCCTAACAGTTCGCCGAGGCACTGTCTGGGACTAGCCAAGGGTGAATGAACTTTCCTCTAGCCTGCGTAGCAAGCGTTCCTGTACGAACGAAGAGCTTTTTACGCCATCGAAGAGCTTTTTCTGCATTTTGGCCGCGCGAAAATTGGGGCGAGAGCAAAAACGTAGGAGTGGGGGGAGGGGGTGGGGGAAAAAGATGAGCATCCACACAAGTGCCATTATAGAGAGTCCCCCCCTCCCCCTCGGGATAAACTCCGGAGATCTCTACAGTGGAACCCCGATTTAACGAAGTGCCAGGGACTGGGGAAATTGGTTCGTTAAATCGGGGTTTCGTTAAATCGAGAACCCCGATATAACGAATTTGTTGAAAACTGACCAAAAACTTCGTTAAATCGGGGTATAGTTAATAATTAATTTGCCGTAATGTTAACTGTTAAAGACAAAGAAGATAAAGCCGATTAGATGGCCACGACAGTGCTATTTTGGACCTGCTGACAACTTTCTTAGAGAATTCAAATATTTTACTGTAGTCGATTATTCATCTTATGTGGCGTGATGACATTTATTCGTAAGGTATATCGGGGTAGATTTTACATTCCGGCTTCTAGATTGTGTTCGTTATATCGGGTATTTTGTTAAATCGGGGTTCTTTTCCATACATTTTATTGTAATTCTGGCCGGGCTGAATAAATTTGTGCGTTAAATCGGGGACTTCGTTAAATCGAGGTTCGTTAAATCGGGGTTTCACTGTATATGGTTTCTTTTGGGCTGGCTTTCGTCAATTAGTGACTAGGTAATTAGTTTCGTGATTGGGGAATAAAAGATCATCAGGCCTGACGCATCACCAAGAAAATTATCTGATTCTGTCAGCAGAGTATCTGGAGTATGTCTCGCTAAAATGGCCTTATATGGTCTTTGGTCTCGGAAATTTAAAATGCTGTCAGTGTAAATTTTACCCTGGGCCCAGAGGTTTACTTTCTTGTCTTTCTCAATCGAATTTTAGCCGCGAAGCGCGCGGCGAAAGCGAGTCGTGGAGCGGCGAGAACTGGCCCGTTGCTTCGTCTCGCTGAACGATCGGGACCAGCCAGGGTATGTAAATTTGGGTCACAGGATCTCAAAGATGCGAGAGCCTCTTCCTGTGTGACAATGCAGGCTGTGAAATGTCAAGGGCTTAACGCTTGCATTTTTATATCATCAACATGTCATGATATGCCTATATGTCTTGCATGTACGGGACATAGCGCTGAAAGACAAGAAGCCAGTGCTGAAACTGCTTCAAATAAAATGGTTAGCTATTAAAAATTGCGCACCTTTCTTACTGTTGATAATCCGGATATATTCATCCGGCACAACTATACCCGGGGGGGGGGGGGGGGGCGTACTCAACAAAGTTTTATACGGGGAGGCTCAGCTCCAAGGTCCAAACCCTTACCCTTTTATATACCATTTTTGACAGAAAATGTAACCCTTTCATATACCTTCCATAGAAAATGGTACCCCTTTCACATACATACAGTTGAAACACTGCATCCCTTTTACGACTTTTACTAATTTTGTTTTGCTTGGGTAGCCCCATAAAATATTGGATGAAGCAGCCGTTAGGTGCGTCTGTTTGAGATATTTTGAAAGGCCCTTTTAAACACCTAAATGACAGTTTTCCCTATCCTTTTCTATACTTCAACTCGCAATATCCCTACCCTTTTGGCCTTTTATATACCTCCAGCCTGAAAAAGCTACCTCTTTCGGTCGGAGCCTCCTCGTATAGACGGTATAGTCCATTATAGGGAGTCCCCCCGGGTCTATACATACAGGCTCTCTTTCTCCTCCTATCCAATCCTCGAACGGTCGCAGACTATAACCTATGCCCTCTATCTGTCTTGCAATAATCGCTAGCTCTTGTACCGATCTTGTAGGAGAAATTCAGCCACTGTAACAGCCAGTTATCCGACTATTAAAATAAATATCTGGGCTTTTACGATCGTTTTTTAAAATACTGTGTCTTGTTACTAAATACCGCCATTTGTCACCGATTGACCCCATAGTGTAAAATGATATAACAGGCTAGCATTCATTCAACGGTATACATCGTGACGAAATCAGAAACATTTGCGATGCACAACTGATTGATGGATGACTGATAATCCCTGATCAAGCAAACAGCAATGCAACGAAAGTATAATTTCTTGATTGAATCGATGGCAGAAAATATATACTAATCTTTTATATCTTGATGAAATCGAAAGAATGTGAAAGGCAAAAACAGACAAATCGAGTTATTCTGAGTTGCGAAAACAATACATATTTAAAGCATAAACATACCATATCCCGGAGAGCTTTGTGTCGAAACAGGGAATACAGCAAATAAACACAGAAACGCTGCTAACGCGTAACAACATGAACAGGACATTGTGCCAGCGTATCGTGCTACTCGATGTTTGTACCACTTGACAGACCCAGGATGTACACTCAGTGAATATAAATACTTGAAACGGAGCCTTTGGGACATTAACCTTGAAACATGACAGGGTCAATGGCACATCCCCGGTTAGATTTCATCCGACATGTGATTTGCTAGCCCGTGAACCCCCGGGGGAATTGTGACGGAGGTGATCAGGTGATCGTCGTACCTTATCGGCTTAGGGACTAGCCTGCGATCTGCGTTCGCAGGCTACTTAGGGACCTTAGGGTGTTTTTTTTTAAGATCTAAAAACCCCCACTGTTTTGGGTATTTTAAAAGCCGGGAAAAAATATATGACAGGGACTAGTTTTGCCTTAGAATTGGTACCTCTTCGGGTGAAAATGAATACCCTGAAAACGAGCTGGTACCTTTAGGTTCCTTTCAAAATTTCCGACGATCATCCCGGTCACTTTTATATGGGAGTCCTCCCGGGCCGAGTCTGTCCTACCCTGGGTACCAGAGGCTTTTCTTGACGCGACGGAGAAATAAACCTCTGGTACCCAGGGTAAGTCTGTCCGCTCGGAGACAAGATATGGGGCCGGGGAGGGGTAGCATGAGTACATCCGCCAACTCCCCCTCCCACTCCCTCTAATAAAGAATCAGGGAGAGCTCCAAGTCGATTTTTTAGTGGATGGGGCAGATGTACACAGATCTGCTAGGGGAGGGGAAAGGGGGATTGCCCCTTCCCTGTCTAATCCCCGAGGGGGGAGAGACTACTCGCGGGCTAGGCATTTCCGTTTTTGGTCTCTACCAAATTTAATTCGCCGCCGTCTGACCCTCCGAGCAGCAGAAATTTTCATCAGCTGTTTCGTCAATTTCATCTTTTCATCAAATATCGCGAACCCTTTTGCTGGCGTTCAGTGTTTATCTTTGGGTTTGGGGAGGGGAGGGTGAAGGGACTACTTCTTATTGAAATAAATATTTCGTAATAGGCCATTTCCGAGTTGCCTTTCCGGCTTCTGTTTCAACACGAGACGTGGTGCACAGCCTCTCATATGGAAATGAGTTTCACTTGCACGTTCATGATCTTGCAAGTAAAACCAGGGTAATGGGCTCCATGCACCTCGTTCCCAAGGGGGTGGGGAGATGAAAGATCCTGGGAACGAGGTGTAATGGGCTCCCGGTAAAACTAATTTCCATATGAGAGGTTTATGTACCAGGACTCGTTTTGAAACAGGATCGAGGCTGAAAGAAGACTTCAGTGGCCAGTTGAAATATAGTACTAAAAAAACTTAAAAAAGTATCGGTCTGTGCTTCTACAGTACATTTTTCACTTGTTAGCCGATTAGATCACCAGTTGATCTAACGTTCACCAGCAGGATTGTCGTCCACGGTTGCTTGCTTGAACATTTAGTCTGGGATATAATCATAATAATAATAATAATAATTTATTGACTGGTATAGCGCCTTTTAACATTAAAACGGGAACGAGGTGTAATGGTTTTGCCTTAGAATTGGTACATAATCAATACATTTCAGACTGAAAGCTGCGCGCGCTCTGATTGGTTAAAAAAAACATGTTTTATCATCAGAGTAACAAACACAGTAAAGCCTTCCTCGTCCCCAGGCGTCGCTCCTTGTTTCGGAGTGCGGTCGCATGCAACAGTCCCACAACCCCACGCGCAGAAGCATCAGGCCCCGTGCCACCTGTTTTCCCGCTCGCTTTCCCGCTCGCAACGGCGCCTGGGGACGAGGCAGCATGGCTTTTGGCTTCTTGATTTGTTAAATCAATGCACTTTTCGTTAGTTCAAACAAACATGTATTCATGGTTTCTCCTGCCATCGCGCTGAAACACTGTGAACTACCACTACCCATAATACCTTTCGGCATTGTCGCATTACGCTTCTATAGGACAAAGTGACTTCGATTTGATTTCTTTGACGAATTTAGCGATTTGGAAAATTTAGCGATTTTCTGAAGTATTAGCGGACGAAAAACAACAGATTACGGCGCAAAAAGAGTAGAAAAATCCAAAGAAAGAAGGACAATCACCTGCAAAGATAACCGTATTTTTACAACGATGCGAAAATAAATGGCTACTCACATATTAGAACCTACAATCAACGACAAACGTGTTGGGAAGGTAAATACTTTTTTCTCCCTTTCCCTCCCCTCCTCTGCTCAATGTTGAGCTTCTCGCGACCTTATTCTCACAGGATTGAATTGCTAGACTCCAACTGATTGATACGGAGAGAGGGGGGCTGTAAATCAGTTTGTTTACGGTTTTAACTGAGTTTATGTCTAATCTCACTCGGAAAATACTCTATTTTACAACCTTCCCAGCTACTTCTGTCGTCGGTTGTAGTTGATTGAGAAGGCTAAAAATACTAAAAGGCTAAAATTTGTTGATTTAGACCCCCAAAATACAAGTGTACAAGAACCTGTTTCAGCCTAAATCTTGAAACAGATTCTTATTTGGAAATATAGGTAAAATGCTTAAAATGGAAATGTCACACTAAGAACCTGTTGTGGGTTTAAATAAATCAGAGGACCTACAACAGACACAGCAGGCATAATGTACGTTTGTGACACAGAAGCACGGGAGCACACCCATATATTGAATTAGCTTTCTGACCAGCAACAAACACTTGTTCTTTTAAAAAATAAAACTTTTAAAAAATAAAACTTAAAAAAAATAAAACTTGAGAACCTAAGGAACCTAAACACTCTCCAAAAGTGGTCTCGGTCGCTAACCGGGTTTCACAATGGTGGTCGTAACTAGAGCTTGGTCGCTTACGAGAGTGGTCGCAAGGAGAGCTTCGACTGCAATGATAATGATGAAGAAAAAAAGAACAAACAATTAAATTCAGGGGCAGGGGAAGATATCTCGGGTGGGGGGGGGGGGGGGGTGGATTGGATTGGATATAAATGAAACACATTAAGAGGCTGTCTCTGTTAAAACCGACCAGTCGATTTTTCTTCGAAATTTGGATTTTTCTCATATGCTGGGATTTTGAAGCCTTTACCAAAGTAATCACTAAAATGAGTTTTATTTGATCAAAAATTTTAACTGGAGTTATTTATGATCGATCAAAGTTTGGGCCGGTTGGCACTAATTTCGGGGCCCCCGGAACTGCAAAAATGACGCATATTGCCGTCGCCGTGAAAAAATAAATATTCGTCCTAAAGATCCAATTCTTTTTTTAATCTATAGATATATCATAGAAGTTTGTTCAGACTGTTGCAATTAGAATTCAATTGCGTTACTTCGGCGGTAAAAATGAGATTTTCTACCACACCTAAACGAGTTTTGAACGAAACACGAAAATAGCTCAACTTTGAGGGCAAATTTTAAAAATGTGGCACCTGTTTCAGACTGCTTAACTACATAAACAAAAACTAGAAATGACCGTTAATTCGAAACTAAAATAAAATTTGTCAGCACACTACATTTGCAACTCTAACAACTGTTTGAATTTTGGGAAATTCTGAAAATGTAACAGAAACGAACACATTCGCTCTCACAGTGTGTTCGGAGAAATTCACTTACTATAATCTCTTATCTGGCTTTCTGATGTAATTTTTTGGTCTCTTCAGTAATCCTTGATTCCTATTAAGTAACGTCAGAACTCTAAACGTGTCCCTCCAGCTATATCGTTACCAACTAAAAGATATTACATGTAAGATACGTTCATCATTGAGATCTGTATCGAGCGTGACGGTCACATCACAACGTAGCAAGAACGGTCTTCTTTGCATTACTGACCATAATATTGTTCGAAGCCGCTTTGATGATGTAGATTAGTCTTGAATAGTTTGTAGAGGCATCTTGACGACTACTATTACACCACATGAACAGTAAATAGAGCCGCGCATCGAAGGATGGAAGGAAGAAAGGAATGCTGCGATGTTTACATGTGTAATCGTTCCCAGTCCCCTTGCGGTTTCGATGCTGTTACATTTTCAGAATTTACCAAAATTCAAACAATTGTTAGTGTTGCAAACGTGGAGTGCTGACAAATTTTATTTTAGTTTCGAATTAACAGTCATGTCTAGTTTCTGTTTATGTAGTTAAGCAGTCTGAAACAGGTGCCACATTTTTAAAATTTGCCCTCAAAGTTGAGCTATTTTCGTGTTTCGTTCAAAACTCGTTTAGGGGTGGTAGAAAATATAATTTTTACCGCCGAAGTAACACAATTGAATTCTAATTGCAACAGTCTGAACAAACTTCTATGATATATCTATAGATTAAAAAAAGAATTGGATCTTTAGGACGAATATTTATTTTTTCACGGCGACGGCAATATGCGTCATTTTTGCAGTTCCGGGGGCCCGAAATTAGTGCCAACCGGCCCAAACTTTGATCGATCATAAATAACTCCAGTTAAAATTTTTGATCAAATAAAACTCATTTTAGTGATTACTTTGGTAAAGGCTTCAAAATCCCAGCATATGAGAAAAATCCAAATTTCGAAGAAAAATCGACTGGTCGGTTTTAACAGAGACAGCCTCTTAAAATAGAAAATAACATTAATTCAAGCACACTGGAAAGGACATGTAAAAGTTGTTGTTTTTAGCAAATAAAATAACTAACAGTCACCCCCTTTTCCGCCCCTGTGATTCTAGCCTTTAAAAAGATGTAAACAGATTTTGAAAATGAAAGCCTTACCTGAGCTCTCCATCATGACATCCAACGTAAGCTTGAGGGGTGGCGAATGGTAAATCCGAGACTTGCCGAGACGCCGAGACCCTGTTTTTAAAATCCGAGCCCGAGACTTAGCGCTCCAAAAATCCGAGCCCGAGACGCAGTGATCCAAAACGCCGAGAAAATAGAGTATATAAGAAGCTGCATTTGCGAGATTCAAAATTCGAGACTCCGAGACCGTCCTATTTCTGGCGAGCCCGAGATTCCGAGACGCTTTTTTAAGCGCCGAGATTCCGAGACTCGGCTTAAATTTGCCGAGATTCGTTATTTTTGATAGACCATTCGCCACCCCTAGCTTGATGACAGCTCGTGATTTCAACTTGAGTATTATAATTATTCAAACAGGTAGCGGCGCAGGACGAAAATAAACAAGGTATGTGCACTGCCAGAGAAAGTGTAATAGCAGCTTCTCTAGATAGTTCTAGTATTTTTAGGGGGTAGTCCATTTCGGTGGTCATGATTTAGGTAGTCCATTGGGGTAGTCCACGGACTGGGGGTCAGTGTTTCGTCCACTTCCAAACTCTTCACGACACATGTTCCCGCCTGAACTGTTGACCGACAAAATCATACGAGGAATAAATCAATAACGCTTGGCTGCACTTTCACTTTCTGCTTCTAAATGAGTCACGTGATCAGGTTTGCTGTTGTTCTGTTTCGATCTGTTGTTTTCATATCAGGTCCAGAAGAACATTTAGTTCCTTAGTTCAAAGTAATCATGAGTAATCAAAGCCTTGAAAAACAAGATCAACCCCGAAACCAAAGCTTGGCGGACGCAGAAAATTACATCAAAGAAGCGTGCGAGATCTTTCAGCGAGAAGCAACAAGACTTCACCAGGAGCAGGGAACAATCGACGCCATGTCGAAGAAACTGGAACATGTTCACTTCTCCTCGACCGTAAAACTGAATGTCGGCGGTAACACCTTCACAACAAGCGTTCAAACGCTGACCAAAGATCCAAACTCCATGCTGGCGGCCATGTTTTCAGGGAAGTTTGAGATGAAACCTTCCGAAGACGGCGCGTTCTTCATCGATCGAGATGGAACCCACTTCCGGTTTATACTCAATTATCTTCGTAACGGTGAGTTGGTTTTACCAGAAGGAGCAACATTTCTTAAGGAACTTGAAACTGAAGCTAAGTTTTATCAGATTCAAGGGATAATTGACGAGTTAAAGCCTTGTAAACCTGCAGTTGAAGCACGTAAACCTACCACACCATTTGAAGAGTCGGTGATTCTGACGAATGAAGAGCATCGAAGCGTGTTGCAAGGTTGGTTGCCTCCACGAGACGGCAAATGGCGTGTTCTGTTCCGAGCTTCTCGAGATGGCTTCGCTGTTGGCGACTTTCATTCCAAATGTGATAACAAAGGACCCACGGTGACCATTGTGCAGAGTGGAAACAATGTTTTTGGAGGATTTACAGAAGTGTCGTGGAAAAGTAAGTAGACTAATGGATGAAAGGTCGTAATCTGCACATTCATTCTAGCACACTTCCCTCTCTCCACTACATCTCATCATTTGTTAACGTTCCATTAATTTGTTACAGTGCTGAACCATGGTTTAATGGCGACTTTAATTAACTCGTTCGTGATATCTGATGTTGGTTAATTATATCGTGCGGTTTTATATTATCAAAATGTTCGTTTTTAAAATATATCCAAGGTGTCTGCCTGTTTCTTAGCATACAATCGGGCACGCAAGCTGTTTTCCTATGTTTCAGTGCAGTACAAAAACCGGGTGCGCTAATCTCCACCTGATGAACTTTATAGTCTCCTTAGCAGCCGTTATTTGGGGTCGTCACGCAAGCCTTCTGGGAGGAGCGTTGCGTGACGACCCAATTACTTATTCTCACCCCGAGAGTCCGCGATCCTTTTGGTCAGCACCAAGAATCATGACCTCTGGTCGGCCTCTATTTTTTACTCAGATCTCATTAGCTGGTAAAACAAAGAAAGGACAAAAGCTAGCTAAAAAAGAACAGAATCCGGTTTTTCCATATATCCGATTGGGAAAAGGCCTGGGATCGAGGTTGTATATTTAACAATTATTCCATGAGCCCGCGTTGGATATGAGAGGATAAATAGCCAACGAGCGCGTAGCGCGAGTTGGCTATAATCCTCTCATATCCAACAAGGGCAAATGGAATAATTGTTTTATTAAAAACTTCACTAAACTAAACTTCGGTATTACTTTATCAATCGACTGAGTGAATTTTCAGTTCAATCTAAATGAAGTATGATTTGTAAGAAAACGGCGGCAAAAGGCTGGCGCGGTCTGCCAGTTCAGTTAGCACAGTGAATGAAAAGAGAGCAAAGCAGAATTTTAATCATTCGCTCTGTGTCTTCTAAAGTTTTCGTATATTCTGGGAAATTGTGCAAATGGTTTAGCTTAAAATGTAAAGATCAGAAATAATTGTGGAGCTGAACATTATACTCATTTTACAAGTTGAATGGACAGCTGAACGGGTTGTTTACGGCGAGCAAATCGTGCACGACTACAGAATCAATTGTGTTGAAACCAGCGAAACTGAGCAAGTTAAAATCAAGTTCACTGAAGTAAAAAGCAAAGGAAAGCGTCAATATCTACATGGATGGAGAGAAAAAGAGTGATCTTCGAAGAGAATTCCACTGTGAAGTGATCTTTGATTGTACCTGACCATCACTACACGAACGCTTGACGAACTGTCGTATGCTTCTTCTCCGATGTTAAGATTGTGCTGATTTTAAAAGCTTAGTACAGTTGGAATTGACAAGTCTCTTCGAAACACAAGGTAACAATACTGAATAGGCTAAGCTTAAACTTGTGTTGTAAACAGGTTTTCATTCATTTTGAACGAATTTGTGTAGATTTGTATTGCGATTTTTTCGATTTTTCCCGTAAATTGTTTCAGGCTTCCTTTAGTGCTCGTTCAGTTGCATTTGTAGTACATTAATGACAGGCATTTCCAATTAAATGTTTCGTTCAAAACTTTGCTGCATTTTCTATCAGTTCTGTTACTTCGTCTTCAGTCAATTCTGCCGCGAAACAATTTTCTCCGGCGGCCATTGTTCCTTGGAGAGAGAAAAAATTCAGCTCTCTTTCTCGCTGACGCGTTCATATTTGTCGGAGCAGGTATATCAGCTGTTAGACTGTCTCCGTTTAACCAATCAAAAAGCTAGAAATCCAATATCCGTGGTCCAGTTTTTAATAATTAACAATTATTCCATTCGCCTTGTTGGATATGAGAGGATAAATAGCCAACGAGCACGTAGCGCGAGTTGGCTATAATCCTCTCATATCCAACAAGGGCGAATGGAATAATTGTTTTATTAAAAACTTCACTAAACTAAACCTCGGTATTACTTTTTAAAACCGTGACTAGCTTTATCAATCGACTGAGTGATTTTTCAGTTCAATCTAAATGAAGCATGATTTGTATGAAAACGGCGGCAAAGGCTGGCGCGGTCTGCCAGCTCAGTTAGCACAGTGAATGAAAAGAGAGCAAAACAGAATTTTAATCTTCGCTCTGTGTCTTCTAAAGTTTCGTATATTCTGGAAAATTGTGCAAATGGTTTAGCTTAAAATGGGAAGATCAGAAATAATTGTGGAGCTGAACATTATATTCATTTTACAAGTTGAATGGAGAGCTGAACGGGCTGTTTACGGCGAGAAAATTGTGCACGACTACACGGAATCAATTGTGTTGAAACCAGCGAAACTGAGCCAGTTAAAATCAAGTTCACTGAAGTAAAAAGCGAAGGAAAGCGTCAATATCTACATGGATGGAGAGAAAAAGAGTGATCTTCGAAGATAATTTCACTGTGAAGTGATCTTTGATTGCCGCCTGACCATCACGAACGCTTGACGAACTATCGTATGCTTCTTCTCCGCGGCGATATTTAAGATTGTGCTGATTTTAAAAGCTTAGTCCAGCTGGAATTGACAAGCCTCCTCGAAACACAAGGTAACAATACTGAATAGGCTAAGCTTAAACTTGTGTTGTAAACAGGTTTTCATTCATTTTGAACGAATTTCTGCAGATTTGTATTGCGGGTTTTCGAATTTTCCCGTAAATTGTTTTAGGCTTCCTTGCTTTTAGTGCTCGTTCAGTTGCATTTGTTGTACATTAATTACAGGCATTTCCCATTAAATTTTTCGTTCAAAACTTTGCTGCATTTTCTATCAGTTCTGTTACTTCGTCTTCAGTCAATTCTGCCGCGAAACAATTTTCTCCGGCGGCCATTGCTCCTTGGAGAGAGAAAAAAATTCAGCTTTCTTTCTCACTGACGCGTTCATATTTGTCGGAGCAGGTATATCAGCTGATAGACTGTCTCCGTTTAACCAATCAAAAAGCTAGAAATCCAATATCCGTGGTCCAGTTTTTAATAAATCCAGTTGTTCCTTACCCTCGAGTTCGTTAGGCCGGGGTTCCACTGTATTAATAATCTATCTCAAAAATAATCTAGTATCATCAATGAATTAATATCTAATATTCATTTACAATAGATTGTTAGATATTTGAATTTAGTGGCAACCTGACAAAAAATGCTGGGGTTACTGCGAATGAAACTACCATGTGGCATGAAATTTTCGCGGGAGTTTAATTTCGCGGATTGCCGACTTTTTGCGTTTCGCGTGAACAAATTTTCGCGAATTTGGATTTCAGACTTTACCGCTGGAAGCAAACTTTCGCGGATCTCGGGCAGGTTCCTGCCCGGTATTTTACCTACGATACTTATAATATCATGAGGTTTCATGTCAATTTAATTGAAATCCAGCACTCTAAATTAATAGAGTAAATTTTCGCGGAAGTTTTTTACGCAGGAGTTTATTTTTACGGGATCCAATTTTCGCGGATCGTTGAACAACCCGCGAAATTCGCGAAAATTAGTTCCCGCGAAAATTTCATGCCACACGGTAGCATCCTATCCAGGGGGAGTAAAATTACTCCAGATTCCGTACACATAAAGAAACTTGAGAGAAACAACTACATACTTTCGATTATTGTACAAGAAGGCACATGTATTATACCTCAACGGTACTAAACCACTGTGAAAACAATTGCCTTAGCTTTCTGGTGCAATCAGTTGGCATTGCTGCAGTATTTTTGTCGTCCCGCTGAGCCCATGTGAGGTCAGTTATGGTCATACTTTTTATTTCATTATTTCTGGCGGCCCGCGTTTTGAATCCGCCTGTTTTTGTTGTTTTGTTTTTGTTTTTTTGTCGCTTACTTCGAAAAAATACTGCTTAAAGGAGAACTCGGGGTAAAAACAAGAATATTTCAATTTTTAAGGCTAAACTAGTGAGCAGCACTGAACGAACTTAAATTGCAAAACTTTTATTTTCCTACGCGTTTCGTTAGACTATCGCTAACTTCATCAGGGAGTAGTTTTTACAAGTAATAAACATGCTTGTAGATATATACACAGAATGTACACGTTTACGGATTTACGTAAAGGAAACAAGCTACATGTTTTTGCAAGGAGTGACTAAGGTGTAGCATATGTGTGACATATTTGTTACATTACATATGCGTGACATATTTATTTTGGGGGGTCACAGATTTAGTACTAAATCTGTGACCCCCCAAAATAAATATGTCACGCATATGTAATGTAACAAATATGTCACACATATGCTACACCTTAGTCACTCCTTGCAAAAACATGTAGCTTGTTTCCTTTACGTAAATCCGTAAACGTGTACATTCTGTGTATATATCTACAAGCATGTTTATTACTTGTAAAAACTACTCCCTGATGAAGTTAGCGATAGTCTAACGAAACGCGTAGGAAAATAAAAGTTTTGCAATTTAAGTTCGTTCAGTGCTGCTCACTAGTTTAGCCTTAAAATTATACAACAGAAACTGGAAGAAAACAATACAGACAGACTGTCAGAAGAACTTCAAACCACTTACCCCTCCACCCAAAATGCATACCCGGCATACCTCGCGAGGTCCTGCGAAACACGTGTCTCTAGTTTAAGTTACGTTGAAACTCTGTGAACATTGATACGAGGCGTCATCTCATCAACAGGTCAGGGAGGATGGACAAGATGCTCAAAAGCTTTCTTGTTTAGTATGGTCAACCCGCATGGCCTGGGACCTACTAAAATGCCACTGATCAAGAATACGGAGAAGGCCATCTACTGTAATAGCGGCCGTGGACCATCGTTTGGTGACGGGCACGACCTACACATATCAGGGAACGCAAACACAAATACTTCAAGTTGTAGTGATCTCGGCTACTCGTATGAGTGTCCTCCAGGACAGAAAGAGCACATTCTTCGCAGGAGCTGAGAGTTTTACTGTGACAAATTACGAAGTGTTTGGACAGGTCAACTGACAACAAACAGATGAAAGGATCATACAGGAAACATTTCATCATACTAGGTGATTCATCAGAGACATGTAGTACATGAATGGTGGGGGTAGGGGTGGGGGTAGGCTTTGTCGAAATCACCGTCCTGTGACATGCTATAATATAAAATAGGTTTCGTGACTTGTCATTAGAATAGACCCCGCATATATGTATATGTTTTAAAATTTTTTCAAATCAGTTTGATTTTGATTTTCCTTTGTTTCAGATTATGAATTATGGTATTTAATTACGTGTGACTGATTGACGTGTACTGATTACCTATAGGGTAATAAGCTTGGCGCAGTGAGAAGTTCAGCGATAATTGTGTTGCGTGATCTTTAGTTGTTGTTTTTTTTTAGGGGCGGGGGGGGGGGGGGGGGATTAAATCATCCATCCGTACGAATTGAAATACTCGACAATAATCTGTCAACTGGGACACAAAGCAGGCAACATTTACTCAGACAACTTAAGGCACAGGCGCCCCAAGCTCACGTTATGTTCACTGTTTAAAGGTCTTTAAAATGACTAAACTGAAATATAAGGGGTTTTATGGGAATTTCATTTCACTTCACTTCACTTCATTTCATTTTATTTCATACGTTTCTTTAACATTTCAATTTGCTAAAATCATAGGCCGAAAAAAGTTGAGTTATATAACACACGTATTGCGTACACAACATAAAACAGACCTTGGTATAAACAAGTTAAAGGGATTGAATAACGCGCTAAGCGCTAATCACAGCCCGATTTAAAGCTCTTCTCTAGATCCTCCAAATGAACGTTTCTGTACAAAAGCGCTTACATCATCATTTTCTTCAACCTCGTCCCCTGGGCCATCTCCGCTTTCAAGATGGCGGGTGGGCGCGAAGAAGACCCTGGCGAAGAGCAGGTCACGTGACCACAAAATTAGCCAATCGCGAGCCCGCCGCCATTTTGAAACAATCAAAATCTCCAATATTTTTGGAGACACGTGACCTGCTCTTTGCCAGGGTCTTCTTCGCGCCCACCCGCCATCCTGAAAGCTGAGATGGCCCTGGGGACGAGGTTGCATTTTCTTAGTATTGTGATCGAGCTTCCGTGGTTTTCTTGGAAATTTCCAGTTGCAGAAAGACTTCCGGTTAGTGCAGACGTCACGTCAGATTACATTTTGGCGGGAAATTTTGTGCAGCGACTCGACTACCTGATTTGCATATCAAAATTACATTTAGCCTGGAATAATAAATGGCGTCAAGAATTTATGTGGAATCATAGAAGACTTTAGAGTGTTTACCATTTACCAAAAAAATCAGGAAATTTCGGTTGGAATGTAAATGGTAAGGTTATTTTGGTTTGCCCGACCGGAAAATTTCCGAAATAAACGGAACGTCTTCAGAGGTAGTCCAAAATTCCCAACCAGAATTTCCGAACGGAAATTTGTTTACCATTTGCTCTAGCTACCAGTTCCAGGCCCTGCGCCAATTTTGATCCGTAAGCGTGGCCACTCAGCTCGCGTTTCTGAATGTCAACAACATGGCTTCTGGCGTGGCTGCATTTATACTGCATTATATGTACTTCCATGTTCGACATGTACTTCAAAGAAAAGCCAAAATCTGCTTCTGTAGTGGGATCGGTTTCCCCCAATTCGATTTCCGGTAGGAATTGCACCTTAAGCTGCCAACTCTTGCGTAAGTACTTCGACAGTATAATCATATTTTTGGTCATTCGAAAGTGGAATTTGAACTCATCAACTAAAGACGGCACCACAACCTCATGAAAACCGACAATCCTATTAAGATCTCTCTTCATGAAAGCTGCAGTTGTTGTGGATCTCTCTGTCGTACTCATAATCGAAAAATAATTTCCCATCACTCGACCACCATTTTATAAGTTTTGTATTATTTGTGGGGTCCATACCACAAGCGACCACAAGCTATACTTCCTTTGGACTCCAGTCATTTAACACCTAATATGATATTGTTTATTGTTACTTGTAATTTATGGTGAAAGTGAAATAAAGATTGATTGAAGATTGATTTACCTCTGCCACCATCTTGAATCTAGTTACCAGACTCTCTCTCTGTCAATTGGAATGAATTGCGCAAATGGTACACGCCAATCTCGAACGGAATTTCCCATTCGGGAGTTTTGCTTACCATTTGCACAAACCGTGAACCAACCGGTTTTTCCATGTAAATGGTAAACACTCTTAAACACAGTTGAACATACATGGTTGACCGGTTTAAAGACCTTTAAATGACAGTGATTTTTCAGCGAGTTTATGTAACTAAGATCATAAGAGAGGATGATCTAAGAGAAGCATTCGGATTTCCCCCACACATGGGTCTCTTCCAATGATAATTTTTTGAAATCTATTTTTAACTTTCAGTTTGGTCAGTTCGTGTAACGTGATAAACGGAGCCTCGATCAGAAGGAGA